>CANNZV010000763.1:0-251027 GCA_947561585.1 Caprella mutica
GTCACTGTGATGATGTACTGTCAGAGAAAAGAGTCACTGTGATGATGTACTATCAGAGAAAAGAGTCGCCGTGATGATATACTATCAGAGAAAAGAGTCACTGTGATGATGTACTATCAGAGAAAAGAGTCACTGTGATGATGTACTATCAGAGAAAAGAGTCACTGTGATGATGTACTATCCGAGAAAAGAGTCACTGTGATGATGTACTATCAGAGAAAAGAGTCACTGTGATGATGTACTATCAGAGAAAAGAGTCACTGTGATGATGTACTATCAGAGAAAAGAGTCACTGTGATGATGTACTATCAGAGAAAAGAGTCACTGTGATGATGTACTATCAGAGAAAAGAGTCACTGTGATGATGTACTATCAGAGAAAAGAGAGCATCAAATCTCTAAAGAAAAATGCATGACTTCTATCTCAAATTTAACGATTTACTTAATGATAGCAATCACTGTTTGCAAGATATATTAAACTCTATACTTGTTACTATATTGAATAGAGTCGACTGATCAAATTATTCTCCTATAGAATATATCCCATTAATGCTCTTTTTAATGTTCACTAAATAAAAGAAAATCTCCAATATTGTTAACGATATTATCAATATTGCCTACCTGTTGATGACCACCTTTATATCATAAATATTTAAAGTTTGTAATGGAGAATATAGAGACGAATAATATTCATAGAAAAATGATGATAAATTTTTTTGTGAATGCCTATATAGATAGTTGAAAATATTAAACTACTTTTCTTGCTTGTGGTATAAAGATCATTTATTTCAAATATTTGATTCTCCTCACCCCGGTTTATTGAAATGTGTCCGTGGTTTAATGTTAATCTATTGAATCTGTTTACCTCAAAGTGACTTCAAAAGATCTCAGTCAACTCATCCTTTGATCTGAAAGCTAATTGCAGTGACTTGTAATTGAAGTACAGTAGAGCTCCTCTATAGTGAACTACTCTATAGTGAATTGCTTTATAGTGAACCCTTCTATAGTGAACTCTTCTATAGTGACCTCCTCTATAGTGAACTCTTCTATAGTGAACTCTTCTATAGTGAACTCCTCTATAGTGAACTCCTCTATAGTGAACTCCTCTATAGTAAACTCCTCTATAGTGAACTCTTCTATAGTTCACTATCGAGGAGTTTACTATAGTGACCTTCTCTATAGTGAACTCTTCTATAGTGAACTCTTCTATAGTGAACTCCTCTATAGTGAACTCCTCTATAGTGAACTCCTCTATAGTGACCTCCTCTATAGTGAACTCCTCTATAGTGAACTCTTCTATAGTGAACTCCTCTATAGTGAACTCCTCTATAGTGAACTCCTCTATAGTGAACTCCTCTATAGTGAACTCCTCTATAGTGAACTCCTCTATAGTGAACTCCTCTATAGTGAACTCCTCTATAGTGAACTCCTCTATAGTGAACTTCTCTATAGTGAACTTCTCTATAGTGAATTCCTCTATAGTGAAGTCCTCTATAGTGAATCCCTCTACAGTGAACTCCTCTATAGTGAACTCCTCTATAGTGAATCCCTCTTCAGTGAACTCCTCAATAGACAACTCTTCTATAGTGAACTCCTCTATAGTGAACTCCTCTATAATGAACTCGTCTATATTGAGCTCCTCTATAGTGAACTCCTCTATAGTGAACTCCTCTATAGTGAACTCCTCTATAGTGAACATCTCTATTGTGAACTCCTCTATAGTGAACATCTCTATAGTTAATTTCACTATAGTGAACTCCTCTATTGTGAACTCCTCTATAGTGAACTCCTCTATAGTGAACTCCTCTATAGTGAACTCCTCTATAGTGAAGTCCTCTATAGTGAACTCCTCTATATAGTAAAGTCCTCTATAGTGAACTCCTTTATATAGTGAAGTCCTCCATTGTGAAGTCCTCTATAGTGAACTCCTCCATAGTGAACTCCTCTATAGTGAACTCCTCTATAGTGAACTCCTCTATAGTGAACTCCTCTATAGTGAAGTCCTCTATAGTGAACTGCTCTATAGTGAAGTCCTCTATAGTGAACTCCTCTATAGTGAACTCCTCTATAATGAACTCCTCTATAGTGAAGTCCTCTATAGTGAAGTACTCTATAGTGAAGTCCTCTATAGTGAACTCCTCTATAGTGAACTCCTCTATAGTGAACTCCTCTATAGTGAAGTCCTCTATAGTGAACTCCTCTATAGTGAACTCCTCTATAGTGAACTCCTCTATAGTGAACTCCTCTATAGTGAACTCCTCTATAGTGAACTCCTCTATAGTGAACTCCTCTATAATGTAGTTCTCTATAGAGAAGTGCTCTATAGTTAAATCCTCTATAGTGAACTTCTCTATAGTGTAATCCTCTATAGTGAACTTCTCTATAGTGAAATCCTCTATAGTGAAGTTCTTTATAGTGAAATCCTCTATAGTGAAGTTCTCTATAGTGAAATCCTCTATAGTGAACTTCTCTATAGTGAAATCCTCTATAGTGAACTTCTCTATAGTGAAATCCTCTATAGTGAAGTTCTCTATAGTGAAATCCTCTATAGTGAAGTTCTCTATATATATATAGTGAATGTTGAGTACTGAGTGAGATATAATGGACCACAACTCTGATGAATTCAATTTTACGATTTCTTAGATTATAATGAACAAATTTTCTTTTGTCTGCCATATGAATAGTTTTAAGTCTTTAGTTTTCTATACAAGAATGGCCATTCATGCCAGACTAAATAAAATTTGTTCACTATACGGGGTAGCTCTCTTTTTCAGTACTTTACATTCACTATATAGGACTCAACTATAGAGGTGTTCGTATGAATCTTATACAAAGTCACTCTTTTATTCGGTCATTTCGTTAGTTACTTTTCAACGAGTTTTTATCTATAACACTCTAAACATTATTAAGATATGACCCTCATTGACATTGAATTGAAATTTATCCACATCAGTTACCCTGAAATATATAAATTTTGGATATTCATCGCTGCATATATTTGATTTTGGTAAATTCTGTATCCCGATAAAGCAACCCCAGCCGGAACACTAACATAACTTAAGGGGAGCTTTTCAAAAAAATCTCTCAAATATCCTTTTTGTACTTTTGTCTGATAATATTCTATAGACATAACTCTACAAGATTGTGAAAACAGAATTGCAAAATTCTCACTAGAAGTCGTACAGAGTTACGTAGAAACGTTCCACACAGATACGTTCAGAGCGTTTCCTGCTTAATAAGTTTCCAACCTAACTACTAATGGTTTTTCAATGGAATGGAGGAAATAAGGGTCTCCACTGTTCAAAAGTACCCCTTCACAATGAAATTGTGTGTATTCAATAATGTCTCAGTGGGGATGCTGTTATCAGCAGGCAAAACTCTTTTTTCAAACTGTATAACCCTAAAACTTTAAAGCCATTTTTCTCCTACTTTATATTTTGCAGATTTTGCAAATTGAAATCGCTACTTCTTCTAGAGTTTTCACCGATTTTTGTTATTCAACGTGCAAAATGAAGGTAAATTACTAGGCTACAATTTTTTGTTTTATGAATTTCAAAATTTGTTATAAAAAAATAAAAATAAAATAACTGTGAGCGAAGAAATGTTTTCATACCTTTTAGCTATGTAATGAAACATAGAACAGAAATATTGGTCAAAAATTGTGAGAGAAGATAGATTTTGAAAATTTTACAAAAAAAAACTTGAAAATAACTTCAAAATATCAAATTTTTTGGAAAAAATCATTGCAACAAAAATGTCTTGAAATTTGTTTTTAAATATACCTTCCCAGTTTCAGAAACATTAAATGGTAAACAACGAATAAACATCATTTTCGAAAAGCTCCTTTTAAAGTTGGACTTCCAATGTGGCGGCTGAAGCGGCTAGAGCCACGCGGCTGCAGCCGCCGCATTAGAATTCGACCCTCGGGTGAATAGTGTACCCAGTTTTTTACCTGGGGTAGGATGTAGCAGGTGATTTTCACAAGGGTGTCCATATATTCGTAGGATATATTATACGATGGCTGGTCAATTGATCCCCGTACCATTTGATCCACAGTCATTTCATTCCCAGTCTTTATATATAATTTAATGTTTATATACTTATAGGATACAAATTATTTATTTATGTACTTACATATACAAATTATTTTTGTATATGAATCAATTGATATCTATTACCTATGTATTAAATCAATACATTCATTTACCAGGTAAAAAAGAGTTAAAAAGCTGTAGAAATGATAGCTGCAACAAATGAATTATTATTTCAGACAAAAAAGCATTTTTTAAATTCATTGCAAATACAGTGTGTCCGCAAACAATGTACACAGAGATAAAAGTTTACTCATATCTAATGGGTCAATTATTTATGCTTTGAAACAATTCATTACGTGAGTTGGTTGGACTTTATTCATGTTTTCATGTGTGTTAAAACAACTATGATGTGGTGTGTCGTCAAACATTAGTTAATTCAATTCATTTTATGGATTGAATCAACTTACTATGAGAGTTAAAAGTTACTTTTTTGAGAGTTTTAAAGTATGTAGAAACAACTATGACAGAGTGTATAGTAGTAACTCACAAAGACTGTTAATCCAATGTATCTGGTGTATAAATTAACTTACTATGCGAGTTGGTGCTACTTTTTTAAAGTTTAGGAGTGAGTCAAAACGACTGTTTTGTTTTAACCAACGTCAGTTTAACTACTTTTAAGTAGTACCTGCAACTCACCACGTAGGTAGGCGCAAAAATAACCCATTCGTATGAGTCGAAACAAATCAAATTTGATTGATTCAACTAATCCTTAATTTCTCTGTGTGTATCCACTGCCTTGAATCTACATTATTCATCATTTCACGATAATATACATAATATGTTGGTACCATAGATACGTAGATTAATATTAATGAATTCAGTGGATACATTTTTTTCGGACACACTATATTATGGTAGCTGGCAAATTGCTCGAAAGACAATTGCTCGAAATAATTTATCGAAAAACAATTGCTCGCATGAACAATTGCTCGAAAAAGAATTGCTCGAATGAACAATGATAGCTCGATAAACAATTGCTCGAACGAACAATTGCTCGAACGAACAATTGCTCGAACGAACAATTTCTCGAACGACCAACTTCTCGAACGACCAATTGCTTGAATGAACAATTGCTCGAATGTGGTAGTAGAAGAGTCAACAAGATAGGGAGATTAGGTTGAGTAGGGGAAACATAAAATAAACAAGTGGTACGAATAACATATAGGTCGTCCTAACTCTAATTTAGTAAGATTTAACGTCTGCTTCAGAACCAAAAGCCATATCGCTGATGTCAAAAGAAAAATAAGTACAAGCGACTGGAAAAGGAGAGTGGCTTCACCTTTTAATTCACCTTTAAATGACAACCAAGGATCACCAAAAAATACCCAAATATGCCCATACACTACACCCACAACAATAACTGTTTTCAACTATCAACTCAACCATTAATTAAATACTATACTGAAACTTTACTTTCGGGAAGAAAGGTTTCTTTGACATAACTTTGAGTTATTTCACCTATTGTAGTGCCAAATAGATATAGGCTAGTTGACACTACCCATTCACATGTTACCCACGAGATGACACATGATACCCATTCACATGTTACCCACGAGATGACACATGATACCCATTCACATGTTACCCACGAGATGACACATGATACCCATTCACATGTTACCCACGAGATGACACATGATACCCATTCACATGTTAGCCACGAGATGACACATGATACCCATTCACATGTTAGCCACGAGATGACACATGATACCCATTCACATGTTACCCACGAGATGACACATGATACCCATTCACATGTTACCCACGAGATGACACATGATACCCATTCACATGTTAGCCACGAGATGACACATGATACCCATTCACATGTTAGCCACGAGATGACACATGATACCCATTCACATGTTAGCCACGAGATGACACATGATACCCATTCACATGTTACCCACGACAAATGACCTCTAAGAAAAAAGAACAAAAAGGGAGAGTAAGATTTAAATTATTTATACAATGATTAATGGTAAATAGGTATGGACAAATAGAAACAGTTATTATCAATTACTAAAAAGAATAGCTCTACTTCACGAATAACTGACTTTTATAATTTTAAAAACTGTGTGCAATTTCATAATTCGAGCAATTTGATCATTCGAGCAATTGTTCATTCGAGCAATTGTTTTTTGAGCAATTGTTTTCGAGCAATTGTTCATTCGATCAATTGTTCGTTCAAGAAATGGTTTTTCAAGCATTGTGTTTCGAGCAATCGTTTTCGAGCAATTTAACTGGAACTCAATATTATACACTATTAATTATTTTTGTTTATGTGTTCAATTTAATTTTAGATTATTTATTAGACTAAATAGGCGTAATTAACTCTCATTACAAATCGAATTTCTAGGTATGCCTGTACATTTGATTGCCATTGAGTATATTTCTGAACGAAAATGTGAGAGCATTATTTATTACTTATTTTAATATAAAAAATTTAAAAAAATTTAAACTTAATTAGGTATAATGTGCATATTTCTTTTACACGTTATGTAAGTACATACACCAATAAAACTGTCTATAATTTATTGTTGAAAATAATTATAATTACTCTACTTAAAACGGAATTGATATCAGTAATGATTTGTTCAATATATCTGGTAATTTAAACTTTAAATTTAAATAAATGTAAATACCTGAGAAGAGAAAAATAATTTGCGTCTAAATTTACAGAGTTTTAATATAAAAATTAATTAGAATTCACCTTAGCGCTCAAGAATTAATTTTAATTAAATATCAAAGAACTAATTAAGGTTCAGTTCTAATTACGAAGAAAATTAATAGAATCTGGAAGTGTATGAATATAATTCTGATATAAATATATAAAATATTTTAAAATTAGAATCCATTTTATCATTTGCATGATAAAAGTACAGTATAAAAAATAATGGCACATGAAAATTATTTCCTATTAAAAAAATATAAGTTACCTTCTGTTTAGTTTTATACAAAAAATATTCCAATGTTAGGGTACAAACACTGCAGAAAATGGAGCAAATTAAAATAGAAATTAAATTCCATTACTTTTATATATAATTTAATTTATTTTATTGTCGCATCAAAATTGAAGATAAATATACAACCTCAATTAAAACGGTAGTACGATAAATAAAGTCCTCCTCTATAGGTCAAAGGAACTGCTATCGGTACTACGATAAATTCCCATTCTATCTGTCAAAGGAACTGCTATCGGTAGCACGATAAATAAAGTCGTCCTCTATCGGTCAAAGGAACTGCTATCGGTAGTACGATAAATAAAGTCCTCCTCTATCGGTCAAAGGAACTGCTATCGGTAGTACGATAATTAAAGTCCTCCTCTATCGGTCAAAGGAATTGCTATCGGTAGTAAGATAAATTCCCCTTCTATCGGTCAAAGGAACTGCTATCGGTACTACGATAAATAAAGTCCTCCTCTATCGGTCAAAGGAACTGCTATCGGTACTACGATAAATTCCCCTTCTATCGGTCAAAGGAACTGCAATTGGTACTACGATAATTTAAGTCCTCCTCTATCGGTCAAAGGAACTGCTATCGGTACTACGATAAATTCCCCCTCTATCGGTCAAAGGAATCGTTTCACCTCATCGGAGTTTGCGGGACAAACTTTTAATGAAATTCTTGCAGGATAGAGCTTCACTTTCGCCCTGTAACTTTAGCAATGAAAACCAGGCTTTACTATACGTACAGTTTATTAATAATCATACTTTAGCAATGGAAACCTGGCTATACTATACGTACAGTATATTAATAATCATACTTTAGCAATTAAAACCAGGCTTTACTATACGTACAGTATATTAATAATCATACTTTAGCAATGGAAACCTGGCTATACTATACGTACAGTATATTAATAATCATACTTTAGCAATGGAAACCTGGCTATACAGGGTGGCGGAAAAAAAAGGAAACCCATTTTCAAATTAGCTTATCTTACAAAATAAACTGCGTCCATCGCTTTATTGCAGATCACTATTTTGTGAATAATTTTAATAATATTGATTGTACAGTAGTGAAACTTTGGTCACTGGAAGATTGCTTCAATGTTAGTATCTTGCTGAAATATTTTTTGAATCCATGAGAAAATTGGAAAGTTATGAACGTTTATGTATTTTGAAGGCATTTTAACTGTCCATCGCTTTATTGCAGCTCTGTGAAAAGGCCAAAAAATGGGCGATTAACTTCTACCGAGAGGGTAAAAATTGTAGCAGGTCCTGAAGAAGGGAGGACTCTTCTATATTTAGCTAATGAATTTGAGAGGGATAAGAGAAACATAGTTTCGATTGTGAAAGATCCCGACACCATCCCAAGGAGAGATGAGGGTGCGAGGAGAAGCTTTTTCCCCTCGAAATATGCGAAAACTACCCAGGCAGGTTATAAGGCAGCCAAATAACACTAGTGCCTCCATTTTCGACAAGGCTGTCATTGGTTATTCGTCCAAACAGTGTCTTAAATGAGACGACAAGGAACGTGGAGCCCATTTCCAGGCCTCCTATGGACAAGACCCAAAAGGAAAAAGGCATTAGATGTACACAGAATTTCATGAAAACACACTTCTTACTTGTTCTTTTAACAGATGAGGAAAGAGCCACCCTTGATTGTCTGGATGGATGGGTTAAAGTTTGGATCCTACTAAAGCTGTTTATCCACACTGGATTCGTCGTCAACAAGGAGGCTGTGGCTTTATGTTTCAAGCGGGCATCATTGGTGAAACGTTTATTGGCCCTTTTCGAGTACCAGAGGGTGTAAACCTAAAAATCCAATCCTACATTGCCTCTTTTGTTGAGTGCTTGTTCCCTTGGCCTAATAGTTTGCAATTATCTCGTTGGCAAAAGATGATTTTCTTGCATTACTTCGCACAATCTCCTGCTTGGAGGGTTACAACTTCTTTCCTCACATCTATGGGCATCAAGTGAGAGATTCTCATGACTTGATTGCCTTGTTCTCTGGTCCTAAGCCCCATTGAGCATTTCTGACCGTTTCATTTGAGACATTACATCAGGACTATTTTGACTTAAGACCAATGACAGCCTTGTCAAAAATGGAGGCACTAGTGTCATTTAGCTGCCTTATGACCTGCCTGCGTATTTTTCGCATAATTCGAGGGGAAATTCTTTTTCTCGTACCCTCATCTCTGCTTCAGTTTGTGTTGGGATTTTCCACAAAAGAAACTATTGTTCTCTTAACCCTTCCGATTTATAAAGCTAAATATAGAAGAGTCATACCTTCTGCAGGACCTGTTACAATTCTTACCCTCTCGATAGAGGCTAATCGCCCATTTTTTGGCCTTTTCACAGAGCTGCAATAAAGCGATGGACAGTTAAGATGCCTTCAAAATACATAAACGTTCATAACTTTCCAATTTTCTGATGGATTCACAAAATATTTCAGCAAGATACTAACATAGAAGCAATCTTCCAGTGACCAAAGTTTCACTACTGTACGATCAATATTATCAAAATTATTCACAAAATAGTGATCTGCAATAAAGCGATGGACGCAGTTTATTAAAGCTAGAAATTTTCTAAAAACAAATTTTTATTTGTATAGTTTTTCTGTATCTTTCACGAAAATCTGTTAAGCTTACGACAAAAATTAAACATCCTGCAGCGAATTGTAAAAATGTAAATAAAGAGGGCTTGCGCGATTACGAAAAATAGGTATAATTTATTTCAATATGGTAGAAGTAAAATGTATAAATGCTGTTTTTCATTCAATTAACGTTTTTTATTAACTGTTTCATTCATGGAAATACTTCTTTATCACCAAGTACGATGTCATCTCCAAAACGAGCATTTTTTTGCAGAAACCATCTTGAAAAATTCAGACTTAGGTAAATCAGTTCTAAGAGTTCGAGTCTTACATGCTTCTTGAAAGGATGATACTTCACATCGTGTTTAACAATTTGGTGAGATGAGTCTTAGTGATGTCTAATCCATTCCTACTGATTGATATGTTTGAATTCTCAATAAAATGTTTATGAATAAGATGAATGATTTCATGTGTTTGTTCTGTTCTCCTGCGATCTATACTCGCTTTTGTTCAAATTTAAAGTGATTTCTAAAGTTTTGAACTTATTAATATAAGTCAATATTGTTTTGTAGTTAGTGAAAATGTTTCCTGAAAGCTATGTTCAAGATTTAAAGATTTAGTGTATAAATAACTTGTCACAACAATAACTCTGTTCTTTTGAAAGCTGCATTTTGTGGGTTTCGAATAGGAGATACAAATTAATAGCTTACTGATTTTATTAAAGATATCAATTTTATATTAAACATCAATTTTCAAATGATAATTTAGATTTTTATTGTCTTCTATGTTACAGAAAACAGTATAATTTAATGTTTTACAAACATGCGAAATGAATTATACCTATTGTGATATTTTTCGAATATTTCGTCCTCGCGCAAGCCGCCCTTTTTATTTACCTTTTTTTAATTCGCAGATTTTCAAAATAGTTTCAGAAAAAGTAAAGGAATAAAATGATAGTTCTAGAAAATTTCTAGCTTTAATAGTTTGTAAAATAAACCAGTTTGAAAATGGATTTCCTTTTTCTTGCCCCACCCTGTATATACAGTTGATTTTATGGCTATATTATTAAGTATAATATGGCTATATTATTAAGTATAATATGACTATATTATTAAGTATAATATGGCTATATTATTAAGTATAATATGACTATATTATTAAGTATAATATAGCTATACAATACAGTATAAGTACAGCTGTACATATAAAATATTTTTAAAGAAACACTAACATATAATTTTTCTATTTCAAATTTCAAATTTTTTACACTCAATGCGATAATTTTGCTAAAACTTAAATAATGAAATATTTTGTAGAGATTATCAAAATTGGAATTGCAGACAACTTTAATCTGTTCTCTCATCAAGATGTGAATGGTGTTAATTACATAAGTTAAAGACTTTGAAGTGCTAAAGTTTGTTAGTACATATCTCTTTTTAATACTCCAAACTTACCTCATAACTCTAGCTTCTCCAGTGTACTCAACTCTAGCAATAGACAACACGAAACTGACGAGCCGGACGAATTCATCCTCTAATTTCGAAATTATTTACACACTGTAATCATTTGTATTGGCTGCAATTAGATATTGTATGAATATTCTTCACCATAAGATTATTATAATATTTTTTAATAGTTTGAAAGCTGTTTCATATCGGTAGCACCATTTTAAAATATTTGTGTCGTTAAAATCATCTATATAGTATGAGCTTATTCGTTAATACAGTGTTAAATGTTTATATTCAGGTCGTATTAAACGGCTGATTGTTATAAGAGGAATATTTAATTACAATAATCATAATTCGATCTAATTAGTATTTCAGAAAGTATTTTATATTTAAAATAAATTCTGATATTGTTTTTTCTATAAATTCCAGATGCTGTCCCGAATAAAAAAGGCAGGTAAATCACTCTACGAATATAATCCATCGATCGTCATCTTAATTTGGTGTAAATATCGCACAAAAAGGTCTATGATTTAATACACTTTAGGCCCATACTATACTGGCTGTTCCATCGCCGCGGTGCCACTGCCCTGCTGCCGCTTCTTAAAATTCAAAGTATACTAGGCGGTGAGAACGAGACATATCCGTCGCGTTCTTACCACTTGTAAAGTATACTGGGTAGTGGCACCACGGCGGTGGAACTGCCAGTATAGTATGGGCCTTCACACACACACAAAATCCTCAGAATATAGGAATAAAATAGGTAGAAAAGAAGACCGTTTTAAATTTTTCATTAGTTATACTATTTGTTAAAATCACATTTTGAACTGTGAACCAATCACAGCACTGAACTGTGGACCAGTCACAGCACTGAACTGTGAACCAGTCACAGCACTGAACTGTGAACCAGTCACAGCACTGAACTGTGAACCAGTCACAGCACTGAACTGTGAACCAGTCACAGCACTGAACTGTGGACCAGTCACAGCACTGAACTGTGAACCAGTCACAGCACTGAACTGTGGACCAGTCACAGCACTGAACTGTGAACCAGTCACAGCACTGAACTGTGGACCAATCACAGCACTGAACTGTGGACCAGTCACAGCACTGAACTGTAAACCAATCACAACACTGAACTGTGGACCAGTCACAACACTGAACTGTGGACCAGTCACAGCACTGAACTGTGAACCAGTCACAGCACTGAACTGTGAACCAGTCACAGCACTGAACTGTGGACCAATCACAGCACTGAACTGTGAACCAGTCACAACACTGAACTGTGGACCAGTCACAGCACTGAACTGTGGACCAATCACAGCACTGAACTGTGGACCAATCACAGCACTGAACTGTGAACCAATCACAGCACTGAACTGTGAACCAATCACAGCACTGAACTGTGAACCAATCACAGCACTGAACTGTGAACCAGTCACAGCACTGAACTGTGGACCGATCACAGCACTGAACTGTGGACCGATCACAGCACTGAACTGTGGACCGATCACAGCACTGAGCTGTGAACCAGTCACAGCACTGAGCTGTGAACCAGTCACAGCACTGAACTGTGAACCAATCACGGTACTGAACTGTGGACCAATCACAACACTGAACTGTGTGGACCAATCACAACACTGAACTGTGGACCAATCACAACACTGAACTGTGGACCAATCACAGCACTGAACTGTGAACCAGTCACAACACTGAACTGTGGACCAATCACAGCACTGACTGTGAACCAGTCACAGCACTGAACTGTGAACCAATCACAGCACTGAGCTGTGAACCAATCACAGCACTGAACTGTGGACCAATCACAGCACTGAACAGTGGACCAATAACAGCACTGAACTGTGGACTGATCACAGCACTGAACTGTGAACCAGTCACAGCACTGAACTGTGGACCAATCACAGCACTGAACTGTGAACCAGTCACAGCACTGAACTGTGAACCAGTCACAGCACTGAACTGTGGACCAATCACAGCACTGAACTGTGGACCAATCACAGCACTGAACTGTGAACCAGTCACAGCACTGAACTGTGAACCAATCACAGCACTGAGCTGCTAACCAATCACAGCACTGAACTGTGGACCAATCACAGCACTGAGCTGTGAACCAATCACAGCACTGAACTGTGGACCAATCACAGCACTGAACAGTGGACCAATAACAGCACTGAACTGTGGACCAATCACAGCACTGAACAGTGGACCAATCACAGCACTGAACTGTCGACCAATCACAGCACTACACTTGTTATTTAACATTAAAGTATAACATAAGTTAGATGATTTTTCTTATTTCAAATAAGATTGGAATTTTGTTTTTTCACTTTTTTATAAAATGAAATAAAAGTGAAAATGTCCAAACAAATTTTTGTCCAAAAACCACGAGAGGAATATGCGATAAAACTGCTAAATTATAACTAAGCAATAAGTTACTATGATTCATACCACATTTCTTTACTTAATTGCCAATATTTAATATAACAACAGAAGGGGAGCATCAAGGTTCACAGTCTATGAACCTTTGGAAGAAAAGCTTCGACGATCTCAGTCGAAGCGTGCACTTTCACCGGGTTATAGTATGCGAAATTGAGTCATAGCTTCCAAACTGGTGGAAATTATCTGTATAACATTTTGTGCAGAGAATCAACGATCTTAGCATCTTCAATGATTATGATTTACAAATTGATAATCATGATATTTTTATATAAATCTACATGGAGCGCAACTTCTTGGACACTTTGTATATACAAAGAACTCAATTTTGTGAAATACGAATATAGTACATGAAATAAAATTTATTTTAAAATAAATTTCATTAAATGATAGATGCAGTCTGGTAATATCAGTTTTTTTTTCTAAGTTTCTGAATTGGTTTTTAGCGAGATCTTCTTGGAAATTAAAAACAATTTTTGACAACCATTTGATAATGTATTTTTTGATCATATTTTACAATATTTTGTCGTTAAACTAACAACATCTTCAGGTAAAATAGATCAGTAGAAACGGTACATTTATTAATAAAATTATGTAAGTTAAAAGATATTTTCTATAATGTCTACTAGGTGGTACCATGTCTTGTGTAATATACTCAATCTAGTTATATTGGACACACCACATATACCATCAAAGAAAGATTCAAGCAACACACTTCAATCAAACGCCACTACCGAGAAACCCATGCAAGAAATATCACCGGAGCACAAATGCTACCAGATGTCAAGATACTCGCAATAAACAACAATAGAATAGAACAGCCCATACTCATCAAAGAAGACAAACCATCCATAAATGTACAATGCGGAGACTTCAATAGAACACTAAAAAATTTCAGTTAATTATCAATAGCCGACTAATTATCACTACTGTTCATTTGATCTTATTATACAGGGTGGCGTAAAAAAAAGGAAACCCAATTTCAAACTAGTTTATTTTACAAACTATCATAGCTAGAATTTTTCTAAAGAACATAGCTTTATTCCTTTACTTTTTCTGCATCTATCTTGAAAATCTAGTAAAGGTAAGACAAAAATTTAACATATTGCAGCGAATTAAAAAAAGGTAATTAAAAATGGCTTGCGCGAGGACGAAATACACGAAAAAAATTACAATAGGTATAATTCATTCCATATATGGATGTAAAAACATTAAATTATATTTTCTGTTACAAGTAAAAGACCATTAAAATCTTAATTATCATTTGAGAATTGATGTTTGATATAAAATTGATATCGCTGTTAATTTGCATCTCTTATTCGGAACTCTCAAAATGCAGCTTTCAAAAGAACATTTCTTGTCGTGACAAGTAACTTAAACACTGAAAGCTTTAAACAGATTCAATCTCATTTTGAACTTAGCTTTCAGGAAAGATTTTAACCAACTATGAAACCATATTGACTTATATTAATAAGTTCAAAACTGAAGAAACCACATTATTTTGAACAAAAATCTATTAGGTCGCATGAGAACAGAACGAACACAAGAAAACATTAATCTTATTTATGAACAATTTATTGAGAATTAAACATATCAATCAAAAGGAATGAATTAGACATCACTTAAGACACATCTAACCGAATTGTTAAACACGATGTGAAGAGTACTAGGAATTTTCGCCGCAAGAAAATTCGCCGTAGGAAATTTCGCTGCAAGAAAATTCGTCGTAAGAAAATTTGCCGCAAGGAATTTTCGCCGTAAATTCTATTTTTAACTCTCTTCTTAAGAACCCCAGACAAATAATTTAAAGTGATCACCAAAATTATTGCTAGGGTTATTCTCCAACCCCCGTTAATAGGATACTGATAAAAAGAGAAAGCCTTCTATTTATATATGAATAGTGACTTTATTCTGATTTTCAGTTTTATTTTAATTTAATTTTAGTATGGGTTTACCGTATGCTTTGGAACCAAAGACAATATCGCTTATGTCAAAGGGAAATTAAGTACAAGGGACTGGAGGAAGCAGTCAGAAGGGAATGTGGCTTCGTGAACAAAGCTTAGTGAACCGTCGGTGATAATGCTCATGTATGCAGAAAAGCTACTACGTGAATGCAGTCACTTACCAAGGAATGTGACGAAAACTGACACAAGTACAGTAATTGCACTCACAGATGGAAGAGGAATGTGAAGAGGTGATAGTAATTGAAGAATACGAGACTACCTACCTAATACAAAAATCTAAAACCTCGTAGTTGAAGATAATAATCATTTCGCAATCCTCTAAAATTGCAAGTAGCGTTATAAAAATGGATAAACATGATAAAATAAATAAATATATCAATTTTATTTGATGGACAATGAAACATAACAAGACGATCGTGCAATCGCATTTGGTAACAAGTTCCAACTGATATCATGAAAATTTTTATGACATCATCAAAATTTAGTTTAATAAAAAAATAAAGAACAATCTAAGAACAAATAATTAAGTTTGATTGTCCATTCAATTTTGTATTTTCTTTGTATGACATTGTTATTGTTTGCCATCAAGTGTCTTGTTAAACTATTGTGACTCTCTCAATTCTAACAATTATTATGGTGATCACTTAATTTGCCTAGGGTTCTCAAGTCGAGAGTTAAAAAAATCTTAACGGCGAAAATTCCTTGCGGCGAAAATTCCTCGCGGCGAAAATTCCTTGCGGCGAAAATTCCTTGCGGCGAAAATTCCTTGCGGCGAAAATTCCTTGCGGCGAAAATTCCTTGCGGCGAAAATTCCTCGCGGCGAAAATTCCTCGCGGCGAAAATTCCTCGCGGCGAAAATTCCTTGCGGCGAAAATTCCTTGCGGCGAGAATTTCTTGCGACGAGAATTTCTTGCGACGAGAATTTCTTGCGACGAGAATTTCTTGCGACGAGAATTTCTTGCGACGAAAATTTCTTGCGACGAGAATTTCTTGCGACGAGAATTTCTTGCGACGAGAATTTCTTGCGACGAGAATTTCTTGCGACGAGAATTTCTTGCGACGAGAATTTCTTGCGACGAGAATTTCTTACGGCGAATTTTCTCACGGCGAAATTTCCGATCACGGATGTGAAGTATCATCCTTTCAAGAAGCATGCAAAGCTCGAATTCTTAGAACTGATTTACCGCACAGTCTAAATTTTTCAAGATGGTTTCTGCAAAGAAATGCACATTTTGGAGAAGACATCGTAATTGGTGATGAAAAAGCATTTCCATGAATGAAAAAGTCGATAAAAAAACGTTAATTAAATGTAAAAAAGCATATTTTTGAAATTTAACTACTACCATATGGAAATCAATTATACATATTCTGAGGACTTTAGTGTTTTTCGGCCTCGCGCAAGCCCTTTTTATTTTTATTTTTTCAATTCGCTGCAGGATGTTTAATTTCAGTCGTAAGTTTAACAGATTTTCATGAAAGATGCAGAAAAATTATACGAATAAAACTCTGTTTTTAGAAAAATCTTAACTTTAATTGTTTGTAAAATAAGCTAATTTGAAAATAGGTTTCCTTTTTTTTGCGCCACCCTGTATATAATTACCATTTGTTCTCAAAAATAATTCTAAAATTCCCTATATAATTCTATTCAATTTATTCTTCTAAATCCACCTGCACAAAAATGTTTCCTAAAAATTAACCTTAATTAACGAAACAC
Organism: Caprella mutica; assembly: GCA_947561585.1. Taxonomy (NCBI): domain Eukaryota; kingdom Metazoa; phylum Arthropoda; class Malacostraca; order Amphipoda; family Caprellidae; genus Caprella; species Caprella mutica. Next base: position 17,218 of record CANNZV010000763.1, read on the forward strand.
AAAATTAGCGATAAGAAACAATAGCCACTCCGCACTGAATAGAACTTTAATCTCTTGACCCCTGTCTTCATATTTCCAATTTGTTAATAGCCCTAAATTTCTCAGAAATGGTACACCTAGTAGACAATATAGAAAATATCTTTTAACTTTCATAAGTTTATTAATAAATGTACCGTTTCTACAAATCTATTTTACCTGAAGATGTTGTTAGTTTAACGACGAAATATTGTAAAAAAATGATCAAAAAATACATTATCAAATGGTTGTCAGTTTTTTTTTTAATTTCCAAGAAGAATACACCAAATAGCAATTCAGAAACTTAGGAAAATTTTCAAAAAACTGGTATATACCAGACTGCATCTATCATTTAATGAAATTTGTTTAAATGAAAACTTGCTACCAAGATATACTGATTTTTAATCAATATATAATCTTAATATCCTCAGCTTAAGAAGTAACAACTAAAAATTAAATATTATCTAACTTGACGTGGGTTTGAAAAAATAAATGGAAACTCCTAAAATATTTGCATCATAATCATTGAACATATTCTATACAATTGAATTAAGTTTGACATATAATATTATTATATTATTTAAAAAAAGAGAATACAATCTCTACAGAAGAGAAAATTACACCAGGAACTACGAGTGAAGTGTTGATTTCCCTGAAGGGTTGGACCCGACCCTCTAAAACTTCACGGCTTTGAGAATGCTGAAGGCATTCCTTCTCTGGATCGTAAGATCCATTCGCTGTTAAAACCAGGCAGACTCCCTTGATTCATTCTTGCTCCAACAAGGCACCTACATATGGACTTCATGATAGAGGACGTCGTACTGCCACAGATCTGTGGTACTGCCTTACGCTCCTAAGGTTTCTATAGTAATCGGTTCAAATATGTAAGCAACACCAAGAGCGTAGTATTTCTGACTTTACCGCAGCCTCGCCAGCTGCACTGGCCTCTACCGTAAAATCATAGAGGTACCTCTTGGCAAATGTGTCGACAAATGAGCAATCCGATACCAGACACTTCCCATTCCTGTAAGAAAAAACAGTAATAACATTACAGCAATTACCATCCCTTCTGTTAAGTCCAGGAGGCTGAAGCACTGAAGGGAATCTTGCTCTATGCAAATCCAGTTTCACAACACCATTCATTGCCGCATGCTTTGGGTGACGCCTATAAATGTACCTAAAAGACAAGCCACGCAGTTCTCTAACAGCAACATCTATCCCACACCCACAGCCACAAGAATGTGTTTCACAAACTCTGGCACCCACTCTGAGAGCAGTGGCTATCCTCTGGATTTCTGGAACTCGCTGTGTATCGTTGGGAATCGCAATCAACCATACTCCAGTTTTCTTACGAGATGCGAATAACAGTCGTGGTCTCGTCACCTGATCAGCTCTAGCCAACAGATTGTCTATTAATGAATGAGTGCGAGGTACATATATCCCATTCTTTTTGACTGGACTCATGGCTGGTACCGGGAAACAGCCTGTAAACCCTGCTTCCGTGCCCTAACTGCATTCTTTGCTGGATACCAGTCTCCGACCTCAGCACCTCTTCACCAAAGCTTTGAAGACGAAGAATAAGCTTGCCATAGAAGTCTATATAGCTCCTGTGGCATTATAAATACCATAGCAATTCAATAGTTACCACAAATTGTTCTACATAGTTATTTCAATTTTTAGTTCTGTAAATTGATTTGCAATAGAATTCACGGTTAATGTAGTACTCACAAAAATTATTCACTAATCTGTGAATTTTAGTACTAATGTACTGCAGGAAATTCCCAAAAGAAAACCAAAATGCCCAAACGCATTATTTTCATTTTATTTTTAAACACCACATTGAACACAACATTGAATTGGCAGTGACTGAAGCAGTTTCTGCTAATGTTGTTTTAAGGCCATTTTCCACGTACACTCATTACCTACGGAATTCCTGTTTGAGGCACTAAGCCCCGCCCACTACAAGCCAAAATAGCCTTTATTGCGTGAGCGGCACTAGTGAGGAACACAATCCCGCCATATCAAGCATGTCTTGATTTTTGACTCATGAGCGGCAGTGATGAAGAACGGTGATTTTGATAATAGCGTTTGTATAATGACAACAGTGATGAATCGAACGTTGTTTTCCTCAGGAAAAATGTTTTAATCAATTTTTAAAAATTAATATGAAACTGTGAAAAATTTATCCGCTTCATGCATATTATTTAATAATAAAGAAAGGGGGGAGAGAGGCGGTGTGCCTCGCTATTATGATATAGATAAACATTAATTATTTAATGACATAAAATACTTCAGCTGAAAATACTGTACTTCAGAGAAAATAAAGTTTTTTTTTGGTTAAACGTTGGTTGAACGTCTGCATTGGCACTGTACGTGTAAAAGCGCATCAGTAATCACTCACGCTCATTGCTTGTATGGGCGGGGCCTAAATTTACACATAGGGAATGAATGTGGGGAAAAGAGTGTACGTGTAAAAGGGCCTTTAGAGAAACGAAAGCACTTGGGTATTCTAGCCTTTTCTTAACCTTGTGGAAACTTCATATAATTTGATCTTGCATCAAAACACATGCATATAAACGTATATGGTATGTATGCCTTATGTAACTTATTTTTATCGATAAAAACAATTAACTGACTATTAATAAAGCAGAATTAACCTACATCTCAAAATGGATGATCATTTGTTTTTTCTCTTTTCAGCACCAAGAAAACAGCAATAAGCATTTTCAAGAGCAAGATCAGCAAGAAGAAAATTAAGTTCGCGGATCAAGTACCAGTGGGCAAGAAAAACACAGCCATTAAAAAACTAGGTAAGTGCATGAATTAAATAGTTAAATCAAAGAACCTAAAATTTGACCATAATAGACAAAACTCAAGAATAAATCTTCATCCCACGTGATTTCACGTTCTTTTACTATACTTATTGATGTTTCTATGTTTTAAGTATTGGTTTGTGTTACATTTAGAGCACTATGTGGACTTTGTGGACTAGGTAGAGTGTTGTGCTGACTGGTTAGGAATGTATTTTGATATGGATGGCCTAAATTCTAGTTAGCTTTAATTACCAGTAAGTTGCAACTATAATAGTCAAGCTATTATAAATATTGGCTTAAAAAGTTCTAATTAAGCCACATTGTTTAGAAGCCATTGATGGCTTATTTTTGAATTGCCACACAATGAAAATTGTAATTAGACAAGGATTTTTGTTTTGTTTTGTTTAAAAAGACAATATTTTTCCATTAAAAACAAGGATTTGAATTATAAATATTTGAATTTCTCATCGTTGTTGCAAGAATAAATTAGATGGATTTAAACTTAGACACATTGGCTTTCTGTTTATTGAAGACGTTATTATTTGAAAATAGAAATAGAATTTATCTGCAAGTGCTACACTGTCAGGCAAAATAGCACATTGTAGCTAGTTATAGTTTATTTCAACGATGCGGTGAAACTTCTTAGTCTTAACTGCTATTTATGAATGTGTACCTATATTTTTGCGGCTAAATGTATGTTGTATGACTTTATTTATGCCTTTAATGTTAGAAAAATATTATTATTTTTGATTACAATTGGTATTTTAAAGCTAGTTTTGTTATTATCATTAATTTTGAGGTCTGTTTTGAACCAGAATGGAGTTGAATGGTGGAAAGGAAACCGTGACGTAATTACTTTCAAACTCTATTCTATTCCTATTTTAAATTATATATTTGAATTTATACTCTATCCATTTTCATGCAGAAATTTTTTTATCATCACTAAACAATCATTTTATATACAATCATTTCCATCACTTAATACGTAAATTATTCGGCGAATTAGAAACTTTAGAAATCGTGTTTTTCAATCTATAGTTTATATAACCTACTCGTACACCATACGGCACACTGTAACAACTAGGCTAACTCCCTCGTCGTGATCATGTCTCAGAATTTTAAAATAGCAAGGATGATCCTTTTGTCAATGTTGCCAATCAGGCTTTAACTTATAGACACAAACTTGCATGCTCTAAAAGATGAACTCAGAAATATATTTTTATAATTTAAAAGAAAATTTAATAATGAAATAGAGCGTCACCTCCACACCCCCTCTCATCAGTATCCTCAGGATTAAAAAAAAAACATAAAATGAAGAAAAAAAGCTAGAAAGTACCTAGTTTTGCAATTTTGAAAAATAAAAAAGTTTACCTACTTCCTACGATTGATTTTCTTACATATTTCTATATCTCTACAGGTAGGTAGATACTTGCATGATTCCTAACCCTGTGAAAATTGAATTCTAAATCTATTTAATGTCAATTTTTCAATATTTTTAATATTTCACCAGGCACATGTATTCATTTTTAATACACATTTCAATATATGATGTAACAATACCTACCTAGGTTTGCTAATGTTCTTACATTTACATTTTAATATAATAGGTTCACTTAAGTTTTCCTAGCAATCTTTTAGTTAGATTTCAATACCATAAATAATATTCAATTATTAAACCAGTTTTCCAATTCATTAGTAATACAAAAACAAAAAAGATCTTTATTTTAAATCTCTGAGAGAAATTTCTGGTGAAACTTCAGCTTTATCTTCACCTGTTGATTATCTCTGTGATCTCGTTATCTCTTGAAGTGTCAGTTACCTGTTGATTATCTCTGTTGATCTCGTTATCTCTTTCGAGTTTCAGTTACCTGTTGATTATCTCTGTAGATCCCACGTTATCTCTTCGTGTGTCAGTTACCTGTTGATTATCTCTGTAGATTCCGCGTTATCTCTTCGTGTGTATGTTTTCCCTAAGATTTGTAACCATTGTTCACCTGGCAGTTGTAGGTGGAGGTGCGTCAGTGTGATCGCTCTGTCACACTCTCCCCTTCTCTTTTGTTCGATCAAACTGTGCTATCGGTGTCTCTAATAACTTAATATTGTGCTATCGTAACACGTGCTAGTGTGTTATTCGGCTTTCTTATACTAGGTAAAGTAGTATTATTTGTGTACCTATATTTCATTATCTCTGGTTAAGATACTGATAGAATGCATCATGTTAGTACTTAGGTACTATACATGCACGTGTTTAGAAATATTCTAATTTCATTTCAGATCAATTCTAATTTGCATAGTTACTATTTTAATAGTCCAGTAAATTAGTACATATTTTGTCCCGCAAAACTTATACTTGTTTGAAATATTTTTGCCATACATATATTTCAATTTTACGTAAAATCAATATTTCCTTAATTCCATAATTGTAGTTACGATAACTGTACATATAGATATTTAAATCAAGCTGATTGATATCTGGTTTTGACTTACCAAACCTACTACAACCGAGTATTGCTGTTTTTTAAAGTTATACATTAATAGGTACAAGATATCGCTGCTGATGTTCTTATCTCATACATCCGCAGTTATAATACCTACCTAGTGAGGTGAATTATTTATACATCCATACTTTTTATACTGTAACGAATATAAGTCTTAAGTTTCAGCTATTTTTACATTTTCAGATTTTAATATTGTTTAAAGATGATTTTCCGGTAAATAATAAGCGGTTATATTTGAGAATGGAGATACAAACCACTGAAATTAGACAACAATGAACTATCGAATGCGAAAGATAAAAGATGTATATAGATTAATTCCTCCTTGATAACCTGGCTATCAAGAATATATTGAATATTAGGTAGACTAGTGACTACGATCACCAATATGGACGTTAAAGGTTCCATCCACAAGCTTCTCTCCTACAAGCCCATCAATTTACCTAACACACTCAGAAGGAAGAAGACTAGCGATGTAGGAGAATCTCGTAAGATGAAGGACAAGAAGAAATCTGAGACACAGGCTAAGTGTAAGGTTCAGGTGGAAGTGTCTTCACCGTCGAAGACTTCTCTCAACTACAGGACAAACAACAGACCAAGTTCAGCTGTTAATTATGACGAATCCCCCGAAGCGCACAAACTACATCCCAATTCAGCGAAATACATAAAGGGAGGCAGACGACTTTCGTGCAGTGATGACTGGCAGCAAAACGAGTCTTGCGAAGCTAATTCCACTGGGGTGGACATACTCCAGTCTCCGAACAAACTTGTTAGAAGTTCCAGCTGTCAGACTATAAACAGTTTGGAGGATGATGAGCTGATTGCAGTCTTACCGGCAACTAGAAAAGTACCGATCACTGGAACAGTTCCTGACATTAAAGAGCTATCGGACACCGAAAAGGTACCCGCTCTCTCTGAAACCGGTAAGTACAACCTATAGTATGTAAATTTACTGATGAATGAAATTATCCATGTGGTATTTCCTTCAATCTTTAATTCTATCATGAATTCAGTCGGTGGTAGGTGACTTTGTTCATTGAGCCACTTATTTATCTGACGGTTTATTCGTATTCTCCTGCATTTAATTTCCTTTTGACGTGGCTGTTGGTTCCGAAGTAGACGTTAAAGGTTAAACCACTTCCTAATTAATTAATCTCTGTTTCAGTCATTTATTTTATATTTTATGTAATTATTTAATATTAAATGCTATGAAAATTCAGATTTAATTATATGCCCCTCGCATTTTGTTTGTCTACCATCCAATTTATTTACAATTTATGTATACATTTCTCTACATCACAACAAACGCACTTCGTTTATAATTACTATTCTAACTAAAATAAATATTTGTCACCTAAATTTGTAAATTGTATAAGGTTTTAGTGTAAATAAATAAAGTGTTTGGTGCTCAAATACGTTGATTGCCCTGCGAAAACAAATGTTTGAGTACGACTAAGTTAATTCATTCGCCACTGGTATATACAGAGTAACAATTGAATACGGTAGAAAAGTAAACCTCTGTAACTTCTACAATTTTATTGTAACAAATGAAACAAATATATCATTATGTAACTGAAAAGTTGAAGTTTTATTCTTACTCTTCAGTTTTGAAAATAGTGATCATGAGATTTAAGAGATTAGTGTGGCCACTCACCGCGCTGTAATGCAGGCAGCGCGGATCTCAAAAAAATGCAAGAATGTTTGAAGGCAGAGGGAGCCATCTTAAGAGCTCTATTTTCAAAACTGAAGAGTACATATAAAACTTAAACTTCTCAGCTTTATAGAGTAATATTTGTTTTAATTGTCACAATAAAATTGTTAAAGTTAAAGAGGTTAACTTTTCTACCGTATTTATTTGTAACCCTGTAGAGTGACTGTTTACCGTTTATATAGAATGACTGTTGACTCATTCTTTCACTCTGTTTGCCACTGGGTGTGACGGTGTGTATTTAAATACAATGGGCATGATGTTGCACATTAATCGGTCTAAAGTATCTGTGCAGATTAAATAATAGGCACTAAGGAGATCAGAGTCATCAACCTCTCGACCAACAATTAGTTGATTCCTTACTAAATTAGTTATCAATTAATATGTACAAAATTAGCATGCTTTTATTGTATGCTTTGATATCAAGATGTAACTTCTTGTTCTTTATTATCTTTTTATTATATCTCAGTTATTTTCAGTTATTTAATTGAATTAAAAGTTTTCTTTTCTTCAGTGTTTCAATATCGATGAGAAAATTGAATAATTCAATTAAACGCAAAAAAATGTTTTATTGTTGTTGTTACATATATTATATAATTAAATAATATATATAAAGCACGACTGCTCTTGTATTTCTATGTTTATTTGAAATTGTTTGCTGTAAATGAATGATCGTAACTGTTATACATTTTCTTGATATATATACTTAGTGTAGTTAATTACCTAATAATTTAATTTATTTTTATCTGGGAAGTACAGCTCTAGTACTGTTCGATGATTGTTTTTGTTTTCGTTTTAATACCATATTCGTAGAAATTGCTCGATAACTTTTCACATTTTGTGATCATGCTTTCTTCCAAAAAATTCAAGTAAACGATTTTAACAAAGTTTCTTTAATTTGTTTTCTAAAAACGGTATATTGCCAATCACTCTCGAGAATCAAAATGCGTGTTTTCGCTAGTAGGAAGGGTGACTATTATTGTTACAGTGAAAATCCTGAGTTATGAAGTATTGGTTTCTTCATAACTCAGAGCCACTTCATATCTTGGGTGCACTAGATAGTTTTCTAAATTAAAGTCATAGAAAACTGTGGTCATTGAGGGATAACTATGACGAAAATATTGATGCATATCATTTTCTTTAATTGAACATAGAAAAATACTTCATAACTCAAGTGCATTTCATAATACAGATCCCCATTACTCGAGGGGTTCATAACTCAGAAATTTATAACTCAGGAGTTTTACTTACTCTGCCTGAGAGTCTTAACTTTCTATACAAACTGAACTGATGTCCCAATTAGAGTAGCACTTGCTAATCTCGATAGTTTATTGCCTTTCAAATACCAAACATTGTTATATTAATTCAACAGATAGTCAAATACACGAAAATTCCTTTCATCAGAAGGACTTCAAATAAAAATTAAAGTATCAAATGGGAATTTTTACTGGCTTGATGAATTGGTGCGATAATCTTTTTTTCCCAATAAATCTTTATTCTTCACAGTACTCTGCCATGAAACAGTTTTACCTCTGAAGATACTAATTTCCGACAACTGTGACGTTACTGTAAAATATCCTAATTTGCTTTCTCGTAATTCGTCTTTTCATTTCATTGCATATTTTTCAAAATTTTAATTTGTAGAATTACACATACAAAAGTTTCTACTGCACTCTCCAAAAAAGAGGAACTGCTGTAAAATATCATTGCTAAGCAGTGGACATTGCTAAGCAGTGGACATTGGTAAGCAGTGGACATTGCTAAGCAGTGGACATTGCTAAGCAGTGGACATTGCTAAGCAGTGGACATTGCTAAGCAGTGGACATTGCTAAGCAGTGGACATTGCTAAGCAGTGGACATTGCTAAGCAATGGACATTGCTAAGCAGTGGACATTGCTAATTATCGCATCACCACCAATTGGGAATCCTTAAAGCAAATGTGTTTTATTATTAACGTTGGAGCCACTTTAATTACTGACTGCTTCTTCCAGTCCCTTGTATGTTATTCCTTTTGACGCTTGCGATATGGCCTTTGGTTTCAAGGCGAACTTTAATTAAATCTAATAATTGCCAAACTGTTGTTATTTTCTGTTTCCGAATTTCTATTGCTGCATTTCCACCCCTCTTCTCAAAATACTCCACCTACTAATGAAGCTACAGTCTGCCTCACAAAAAGTGAAGCCCTTTCTTCAATAGCTAATTTACGGAAATAAATCGGATTTTACAATCAATCCCATGGCAGGATTTTCGGTGCAGTAAGAAAAGTCTTCGGTCTCGCTCTGAATATTTCTAAGTTGTAATTGAATAAAGTAGCTTTTCTGTCTTCACGAAAAAGTCACAATGTTGATGTCAACATTGAAGTAAGGGAGATTTTAATGATATCAGCATTGGTAAACATGGCTACTATATGTTGGAACTATGTTCGTATTAATCGAAGTACTACCAGAGAAGAGTCACTGTGATGTTGAACTATCAGAGAAAAGAGTCACTGTGATGATGTACTATCAGAGAAAAGAGTCACTGTGATGATGTACTATCAGAGAAAAGAGTCACTGTGATGATGTACTATCAGAGAAAAGAGTCACTGTGATGATGTACTATCAGAGAAAAGAGTCACTGTGATGATGTACTATCAGAGAAAAGAGTCACTGTGATGATGTACTATCAGAGAAAAAGAGTCACTGTGATGATGTACTATCAGAGAAAAGAGTCACTGTGATGATGTACTATCGGAGAAAAGAGTCACTGTGATGATGTACTATCAGAGGAAAGAGTCACTGTGATGATGTACTATCAGAGAAAAGAGTAACTGTGATGATGTACTATCAGAGAAAAGAGTCACTGTGCTGATGCACTATCAGAGAAAAGAGTCACTGTGATGATGTACTATCAGAGAAAAGAGTCACTGTGATGATGTACTATCAGAGAAAAGAGTCACTGTGATGATGTACTATCAGAGAAAAGAGTCACTGTGATGATGTACTATCAGAGAAAAGAGTCACTGTGATGATGTACTATCAGAGAAAAGAGTCACTGTGATGATGCACTATCAGAGAAAAGAGTCACTGTGATGATGCACTATCAGAGAAAAGAGTCACTGTGATGATGTACTATCAGAGAAAAGAGTCACTGTGATGATGTACTATCAGAGAAAAAAGTCACTGTGATGATGTACTATCTGAAAAAAGAGTCACTGTGATGATGCACTATCTGAGAAAAGAGTCACTGTGATGATGCACTATCAGAGAAAAGAGTCACTGTGATGATGCACTATCAGAGAAAAGAGTCACTGTGATGATGTACTATCAGAGGAAAGAGTCACTGTGATGATGTACTATCAGAGAAAAGAGTCACTGTGATGATGCACTATCAGAGAAAAGAGTCACTGTGATGATGCACTATCAGAGAAAAGAGTCACTGTGATGATGTACTATCAGAGAAAAGAGTCACTGTGATGATGTACTATCAGAGGAAAGAGTCACTGTGATGATGTACTATCAGAGAAAAGAGTCACTGTGATGATGTACTATCAGAGGAAAGAGTCACTGTGATGATGTACTATCAGAGAAAAGAGTCACTGTGATGATGTACTATCAGAGAAAAGAGTCACTGTGATGATGTACTATCAGAGAAAAGAGTCACTGTGATGATGTACTATCAGAGAAAAGAGTCACTGTGATGATGTACTATCAGAGAAAAGAGTCACTGTGATGATGTACTATCAGAGAAAAGAGTCACTGTGATGATGTACTATCAGAGGAAAGAGTCACTGTGATGATGTACTATCAGAGGAAAGAGTCACTGTGATGATGTACTATCAGAGAAAAGAGTCACTGTGATGATGTACTATCAGAGAAAAGAGTCACTGTGATGATGTACTATCAGAGAAAAGAGTCACTGTGATGATGTACTATCAGAGGAAAGAGTCACTGTGATGATGTACTATCAGAGAAAAGAGCTACAGTTTCAAATTTTCTATTACTTTCATATCTTACAAGTTTGTCGATGAGATTCAGACCAATTAAAAAATATATACAAACATTGCATTAAAATTATTAAAATTTATTTTTGATGATGTCTAAAATCATTACAGATTCACTTTTCTTTGACTGTGCATATGCATCGCAGTTATTTCCTACATATATGCACTAGAATGCATTTTATTTAATTAATTACTTTAGAGTAGTGAGTAAAGAGTACAGTACTCTAAGTACAGCACACATGCTACTCTTGTTTGATTGATAATAGATAGTGTATCTCGGCATACGTTCTCACGTTAATTTAGCGGGTTATTAATAGCTTGTTTTTACAAGTAATAAACTCTAATGTTAAGAGGGATTAAAGTTTCAAAAATTATTTCTCCCACTTAAATGGAAATTATATTTTATATGATGATTAATAACAAGGAATATATTTTAGGTCGTTGTCAAAAATTCTATTTTTCATATATTAATTTTTTTTACATTTGGTACAAGAATGACTAACTGTTTAAATTTCAGTCTTAATTTAATTTTGAATTCAAGACATATTGAAGCTTAAATTCAGGTTAATATAACTATAAATTTAGGTCAAATTTTTTTTAATTCAGTTTAAATTTAATTTTAAATTCAGGTCAAATTTAATTTTAAATTTAGATCAAATTTTATTTTAATTCAGGTCAAATTTTATTTTAAATTCAGATCAAATTTTATCTTAGATTCAAGTCAAATTTTATTTTAAATTCAAGTCAAATTTATTTTAAATTCAAGTCAAATTTTATTTTAAATTTAGGTTAAATTTAATTTAAAATTCAGGTCATTTTAATGCAAAATTACCCGTTAGTATGTTTCCAATCAATAATCTTTGTTTTTTAAATGCTTTCAAAAATAATCCAGAAATATAGAAAGGTAAGTTCATTGATATTCATATGCTTCATTCGTATATTTTATTTAAATATTTAAGTACTTTTTTTAACCTTACTATTAAGGGAAGATATGGCAACTTAAATGGCTATTAATTATTGTAGCAAGTGGCAATACTTATAAGTACATATGGCAATACTTATAAGTATATATGGCATTACTTATAAGTACATATGGCAATACTTATAAGTACATATGGCAATACTTATAAGTATATATGGCATTACTTATAAGTACATATGGCAATACTTATAAGTACATATGGCAATTATATTAATAGAGGTAATTTACAGCAATGAAATACTATACTAATTTATATATACAAAATATAGATTCTCTTGACTTATGTTATTACATTTTCCTAAATAACTGTGACATGACTCGTACAAATGTTGCTTGAAATTAGAAAAAAATCGATTATATTTTATATATATTAAACTGCGTCCATCGCTTTATTGCAGATCACTATTTTGTGAATAATTTTAATTATATTGATCGTACAGTAGTGAAACTTTGGTCACCGGAAGATTGCTTCTATGTTAGTATCTTACTGAAATATTTTTTGAATCCATGAGAAAATTGGAAAGTTATGAACGTTTATTTATTTTGAAGGCATTTTAACTGTCCATCGCTTTATTGCAGCTCTGTGAAAAGGCCAAAAAATGGGCGATTAACTTCTACCGAGAGGGTAAAAATTGTAGCAGGTCCTGCAGAAGGGAGGACTCTTCTATAATTAGCTTTATAACTTGGAAGGGTTAAGAAAACAAGAGTTTCTTTTGTGGAAAATCCCGACACAAACCCAAGGAGAGATGAGGGTACGAGAAAAACAATTTCCCCTCGAAATATGCGAAAAATACGCAGGCAGGTCATAAGGCAGTTAAATGACACTAGTGCCTCCATTTTTGACAAGGCTGTCATTAGTCTTACGTCAAAACAGTCCTGATGTAATGTCTCAAATGAAACGGTCAGAAATGCTCAATGGGGCTTAAGACCAGAGAACAAGGCAATCAAGTCATGAGAGTCTCTCACTTGATGCCTAGAGATATGAGGAAAGAAGTTGTAACACTTCAAGCATGAGATTGTGCGAAGTTATGCAAGAAAATCATCTTTTGCCAACGAGATAACTGCAAACTATTAGGCCAAGGGAACAAGTACTCAACAAAAGAGGCAATGTAGGATTGGATTGTTAGGTTTACACCCTCTGGTACTCGGAAAGGGCCAATTAACGTTTCACCAATGATGCCAGCTTAAAACATAAAGCCACAGCCTCATTGTTGACGACGAAACCAGTGTGGATAAACAGCTCCAGTAGTATCCAAACTTTAACCCATCCATCCAGACAATCAAGGGTGGCTCTTTCCTCATCTGTTAAAAGAACAAATAGGAAGTTTGTTTTCATGTAATTCTGTGTACATCTAATGCCTTTTTCCTTTTGGGTCTTGTCCATAGGAGGCCTGGAAATGGGCTCCACGTTCCTTGTCGTCTCATTTAAGACACCGTTTGGACGAATAACCAATGACAGCCTTGTCGAAAATGGAGGCACGAGTGTTATTTGGCTGCCTTAAAACCTGCTTGGGTAGTTTTCGCATATTTCGAGGGGAAAAAGCTTCTCCTCGTACCCTCATCTCTCCTTGGGTTGGTGTCGGGATCTTCCACAACAGAAACTATGTTTCTCTTATCCCTTCCAAATTCATTAGCTAAATATAGAAGAGTCATCCCTTCTGCAGGACCTGTTACAATTTTTACCCTCTCGATAGAAGTTAATCGCCCATTTTTTGGCCTTTTCACAGAGCTGCAATAAAGCGATGGACAGTTAAAATGCCTTCAAAATACATAAACGTTCATAACTTTCCAATTTTTGAATGGATTCAAAAAATATTTCAGCAAGATACTTACATAGAAGCAATCTTCCAGTGACCAAAGTTTCACTACTGTACAATCAATATTATTAAAATTATTCACAAAATAGTGATCTGGAATAAAGCGATGGACGCAGTTTATATTATATTTTCTTTAGTTTATATTTTATTTTCTTGGAGAAATTTATTTCTAATATTTCTAAAGATTGGTAAAATATATATTCTAATAGGTATTAAAAAAATTAATATAAACATTTATATATAGTTTACTATATGGAATTTATGTACATAAATAGAAATATATGAGTATTTAATCATGCTTCTATAGATCAGCCCAATCGGAAAATTTGTATCGGTGTATCGTCATCGTATCTCATGTAAAATATCATAACTTTGAATTTCATCGTGGGAAATGTCCGACGAAAGGTGATAAACCGTTATAGTCTTTTAATTTAAGAATAATTAAGATTGATTTTTCGTCTAATTGATTAAAATCTCCTATAAAAAGCCCAATATTTTGATGATAATTTTCCAATTGGGTATTTCACCTCAGAATAGAGTATTACCAGAAATTATAATTATCATTCACCATACTTTTTTTTAATGAACTCAGAAATCTTAAATAGACTTCAATAGTAAAATCTTCATCCACAGTTTCAATTGATTTTGTAATAAACTCCCCTTTTCAAGTTAAATTATAGTTCATGAATATTGTATTTCCTTTAAAAAGATGACCATTGTGGAAAGTATACATAAACCTTAAACCAAATTATGAGAACTTTAGTCTGCCATGTTACAAGCTAATTGTTCTGTAAAAATTGTAATATTGATGACGGATTAAGATTTCTCCCTTCCTCCAGCTCCAAGAATTTCCTCGGCAATTAGATGATTCGGACCAAATCTGAAAAGAGAAGAACAAGATTTAGTAACAATTAGAAATATTAATGGTATTTCAGGTTGATAGAATTATGCTGAATGATATTTTATGTAATTATGACAAGTGATGAATAATATTTCGATATCATGAAGAATGAAATAATTGAATATGAAATCATAAATTTCAATATTTTGGAAGATTGAAGAAGGGACGACCATCATCATTAAAATATATGATCGCATATTTTTCGCATCGTTCATAAATACAAACTTCAAGTCATGACATTTTTGTTCGTATTTACGTACAAAGGAATAAAGTGTGTACATGTACGCTAGAACTCGATATTCTTTTCTCTGTAGGAGGGCAAGGCAGTAGGATTTCAGAGGAGACATAAAGACGAGTCGTAAAGGCTATTATTAGCTACCAAACTCACCACCGCGATGTTTAATCACACCACTCGGCAGTTGGAAATTGCCTTGTGTATCAGGGTGACATTTTATACCTTCTATATTTACATTATCCTAATGAATGTTATCGTGGGGCCATGGAAGATTAAGAAGGCCAATTTCTAAATCTTCTATATTTACATTATACCAATGATGGTTATGGTGTGGTCCTGGAAGATCAAGATGGGAACCTTCCTAACTCTATATATTTACATTATCCCAATGAAAGTTATGGTTGGGTCATGGAAGATTTGGATGGGACCCTCTCAATCTTCTATATCTCCACCATAACTTTGTTTCTGGGATAATGTTTGATGCTGAATCTATTAAGTTCACCATTAATAATTTAATACATATTTACAATTTGATAAAGCAATACCCAGATGGAAAGTAACTGTAACCTCCCCACTTTTAATCTTCTTAGGCCTCACCATAAAATTTCGCTCTGTGTATTTAATGTATTGTTTGGATAATTGAATTAAATTTTACCTCTTAATTATCAGTCTAATTATATCTATAGATGTAAATAAATTCCCTATTTATTTTCCTTTAATTTAGAATTTAAGCGATTGCGAGTATTTTTTGAAAGAGAAACCAGTCGTGAAATGATTTTAATGCAGATCGTCTATTATTTTCCATTACGGTTAATTAAATGCAAATCGTATTTTATAGCTAAATATTATAATATAAGACACTATCAATACTAAATAATTATTTCATACTTAAATATCATTTTTTCATGATATGATGGAAGAAATTTCCTATTAAATACAATCTCTGTATTCGATTGCGTATTGATTTGATTTTGTGTATTTATATAACGACTAAAGACCATACAATTTGTTTCAAATATATAATAAATTACTATTTTATCACAGATTATAATCGCTAATGATTTACTTTGTCATCGATTATTGGAAATTTAACATCAGTTATAAACTTAAAATCACCGATTGAATTTCGATGTAGGTCGATAACATTTTTCCGACTGGGAGTACAGGTCTGCAGGCAGTAACTCTTGCATATTAATAGCTCAAGTTCTTGCTTCAGTTTGTACTAAAGTGACTAGGTCTGTCATAACAATCGGCGGTGTGTGTTTGTGTTTACCTAATTTAAACATGATTGTAATACTTACTGCTGATAAACAACCTGCTTTTTAAATTGCATATACTGAATTGAATCAATATTAATTTGTCATAATAGACTATAAATATCATCTAGAGTCACTCAAATTCTTTATTGCCAACATATTATTGGTAGTTACTTATTTCTAAACTTCTTAAGAAATTTATAATACCATCTATGAAAGCAGTCTTATAATTTCCTATTATTTTAAATTCTTACAAAATTATGTACCTAGACCAATTTTAAAATATCTACTAGCATTACAATTAGTAAAGTTTCTTTTGGAAATGAGAAATTAGTGAACTGTGAAAAATTTATTATGGATTCAATTTATTTGACTGTACATCGTGCTAAGTAAATGAATATGGTGATTTCAGATTTAAACTCATTATATTCTATTAGAAACATTTCCATAAAAATATCCTATGACTTAATTACTTACAATAAAATACTGCTATGAACAATTATAAAAATGTGATCTTTTTTTCATATTTTTATAAAGCTAACTCAAATTCAAGGTTGAAGATTTTTAAAGATAAAATTCCTTTCGAATAGCAAGATGTTTTCATATAATATTATTGCATATAATATTTCTAATTTAAATCCCTCTAAACTATATTATTGGGCACAGATCTTTCCACTACAAGTGACCCGGTGACAAACACTCTAAGTTATAAGAGATGGAAGGGCATATCGCGTTTCAGTTTGGTTTTCAAACATGCTGCTCTAGTTCCATTGAAGTCCTGTTATTGTTTATAGTTAATATGTCGCAGACTAAGTAAAGGAGCACGTGTGCAAACCGCAACGTGTAAACACGAGGAATATCCTACCGACAGCGGAAACTAGTAAGTATTTACAGTTCTTATAATTCAAATATTCTTCAGTCTTAAATTAGTTATTCTTCTCAGTCATAAATTTTAATATTTTTCACCGCTGAGAACTTTAGATGTTTTTATAAAATTGATGGAATTCATTTCCATTCTTTTGATAATAAAATGTTGTATCAGTAAATCTACATTAATAATAAATAGGTATTCTTATGATTAAAATCAATATCGTAAAAAATCGGCTGAACTGATATATTAAAAAAACTTAAAAACCTTCAAGAAATTGCAATAAATATTATTAATATTAAATATTAGTAACTATTTATCAACCACAATAACGATACTCAATATATAAGAAAATTAAAATTTTAAATTTTACTATTGAATTATTTATTTCAATTATCGTTAAATACGGCAATACTCCACTTCGTACATCACATTTACCAAGCTACCTCTAGCATCACTGTACGATATCAACCGGTAGAAGCCACCGATGTTATCGCTGAGTGCAGTCAAATGTAGCGTTACCGATAAAAAAAGTTGCAGAACCAACTGGATGGAGACATATCGAGCTATTAATTTATAAAGCTGTTTATATTTAATAGTACTTAACTCTCTGAAGAAAGGTGTCACATAAATGGCACACACAGAAATATTGATTTACTTTAAATGAAATTTCAATAATTTTTAATTCTAATTACATATTTAATTAATTATCAATTAATTAAATAATTATTTCTTGTTAAACAACAAGCTTGCAATCCAATCCCTCTATTTGATTGCATTGATTTGATTTTGCCAATTTTTATACTTTATCATTCAATATACATTTGAAAACTTATTTTTTAGTGTGGATTTCTTTTCAAAACTTATATGAATTATGATGACTTTTATAAATCTACTAAATTCAATAAAGGGGTTCGATTCGGTCAATTTCGAACACTGTTATCTATTTAATAAAATAATTAAATTATTTGAATCATTTTTTCCCTAATGACATTAGGGAGATTTGCAAAATCATTTTTACACTAGTATACTAAAGTATTTCAGATATTAGAATACACTCACCATGCAAGAAATTGTTCATAGGTGTCCACCCCAAGCTCCCTCCATCCTCCAAACATTGAAAGCATGACTTAGTTTCTCATGTGCCACGTACGTACAAGCAGCAGCTAATCGGGCATCATGGTCGTCAGTTTCCAGCACTTGGTATAAAAAGTCAATGTAACGAATAGCCAATTTCAAAGTTTGTATCTTGGACAACTTATCAGAAGGTAGAGTTGGGACTATTTTTCTCAAGGAAGTGAAACCTTCGTTCAAACTTTGTGTCCTTTGGCGCTCTCGAATGTTGGCCAAACTTCTAGCTTGTTGAATATCTTGAAAACTTTGATTTGGAGTAGTTCTTTTACGAGGTTTGTTATTGTTCTTTTCTATGTCGGAAGACGATGACCCAGAACTGTTGGAATCGTCATTTATGTTTTCACTTTCCATGTCCGACAAAGGTCGTTTTGTACCTCGTTTTCCCCCATTCGTCTGATGCATGTAAGATGGTGGTTCTGTAGTGGTGGTGACTGACTGGAATTGAATAAATCCGTTCTGATTCGCATGGGATGGGAAAGGAACAGAGTTTTCATTTTTTATATCGTGGTTTAAATAAGGGCTGTAGAATTTGTCGTTCTTGGCGTAACTAGGAGAGGGATATGGTAGTCTGGTGTCCAAACTATCGTACAAACTCTCACTGGTGGGACAAACCTCATTGGTGACAGGAACAAAGGTTAAGGGACTCATGTTTGCAGGACTTAAAGTAGTGATTGAGTAGCAAGAAGAAGCACTCGTGACTCTGTCCTCATAATCTACCTCTGTCTTTATATCAATATCATGTAGTATATTTTCTTGAGAGCATTGGACCATCCTGACCTCTTAAAATATAAGATACAGAGAGATAAACTACTCGATTAGACGAATTATCTAGACGGTCTTTGCTTACTAAATTATTCTTTTCAGTGTAACAACATTAATGAGACTTTAAATGTCTCGAGCAATCTTTATACCACCAAAGATTCACTGTTTATTAGAGTTAAATGTCACCAAGACAGAGCTATTGATAGAGCACACCTTTAAAGTTCTCCTATTAAATCTAATTTTTAACTTTCTATCAGCTTGTTTGTCGTCACGAATTATCTTAAACACAATTTTTTCCACATCGGAATTTTCTATAAAGCGGAAGGTAAGCCACAGGGCAATACACCACATAAAGGTCACAGGAAGTGGCACAGGATCTTCATTTACTGGTCAGATATCCTACTGAGCAGAAGGATGAGGAAGGACAACACTCAAGTCGTTAGGAGGAATATCTCACTCTACTCAATATTACTTACTAATGAACACGAGGAATACCTTACAACTGACAGCGAAAAAAGGGGCGGGGAGATGGCAACCCTCGTGAACCTAACAGTGTTGCCATCTCGTTTATCGATCGTTCAATTCATTTGTAAATTTGTTTAATTGGAGATTATAACATACAAATAGGTTATATTAAATATCAAAGATTTATTATTGTTCTGCTATAAAAAACACAATATCTTAAAATTGAATCATGCTCGATCATACAAGTATTATTAGTATCAATATATAAGAAAGGCGAGCAGGCAACCCTCATTGTACCAACCAATCACAGCGAGGCATCCTTTGAAGCTCCTCCTACTTCTCAATCTAACAAGAAAATCATTTAAAATCTTCATAGGGCGATTGGAGAGACAAAAAAGATGGTAAATGTGATGTACCGACTCCGTCATTCAAATTTATTATTGAATAAAAGTGAACAGCAACGATCTGATGTAGAGCTTTGTGCCTTCATTGGGAAATATTTATGATAGAGCTAGAATTTATTGATTCAATTGAAGAAAGGGTAACGATAAATATGTAAGAGGAAAATGATTTAATATTTCTTCATGAACAAAATTTCGATAAATGAATTCAGCGGTTCATTTAAGATAAAAAGTTTGATTTTAGAAATAATTGATGTGATTATGTTTAAGAAATTAATTGCAATAAATACATTACTATTTATACCCATTGTAAATATTTATTATTAAGTAAATTGTAATCCATTTTTTCAAATATGTAATATTCTCATATCAACAAATTAATACTATCGACTGATTATATCAAATTAATTATATCTATCAAATTACAAAATAATCATTGCTTAACAAATAAATCAATGGAATCAATAAAGAACATATTGGGATTTTGTAATAATTAAACTTTATATCATTCATACATTTAGTAAATACAACAGTTTAATTGTAGCCAATGAGAATTCTAAGATAAATGGATGAAAATAGTAAATTAAGTCTTTAGTCTACGGGAATTGTGATGCAGATTACACTATCAAAAGCTATATAAAATATAACAGCTAATAAATATTATTATGTATAAACACACTTTAAGGTTAAAAATGAACGCATTGATTGAATTCACAAAATGTTTTATTTCATTTTAGGATAATCTTGTGAAGTAAGGTTTAATCAATAAATAAATATAATTTTTTAATATTTTATAGGGTTTATCATAAAAAGTTACGACCATGTTATTCGATTTTTTTTATTGTCTTAGTATCCCTTTAAAAAGTTTTATTACAATAGTTAGTTTGAAAAATACTTCTAGTGTTAGTTAGTTACTAATTTTAAAATGACTATGAATAAATTTCAGGTGATATACAATTTTCTATGATATAATACAGTTATTTTGTGCTCACACTACAAGGTTCAATAATACACCATAATAATAATAGAGTATTTTAATAAGGTGTAATTTAAAATTGATTTACATTAAATTAATTAACTTTTTAAATTAAATAATAATTTTTTTAAATAATTTACTCTTTTTAAAACAACGATTATTTAATGTATTTGCATATATCTTAAAAGTTTCAATTTTTTAAAATTAATTTATCTATTAAGTTATTTTTTAATTTTTTAATTTTATCAAACTCTTCACAAATTAATTTAGAAATAATATCTATGGTATAAAATGATTAAAAAAGTTACATGGAATGCAGTCAAATAAAGGGTAGGAAAATTTAAAAATAGTTAGGAACTAGTTAAGAAATATCTATCACTACTGCATAAAATCATCTAGTCTCTTTTCATAATAAAATCTTCACAGCTTTTTAAAAGAATAATCAGATTTTTGTAAGGTTAAAAAAGTTAGGGATTCATTAAAAAGTTTGATAGTATGGAAAATAGTAGACTTTTTTATTTCCAGTCTAACAGGGGGTGAAATAGAATTAACAGGTAAATAATTAAAACTCATTTTTTAATAATTACATTTGTTTTTGCGCATTTCTTTCCCAAATATATTTAAGTCAGTCACTCCTCCATTGTTAAATTTCTGTTACAACAGAAAATTTAGGCTTCGATTTTGAGGGCAAACCGAAGAAATTTTCTTTAAACGTTATTAAATGTACACGAAAAAAATTATTGTTACAATTAAAAAGTTGATTTTATTCATATTAGGAATGATGTTTATTGGTTTATAAGTAATTGCAGTTGGAAATAATAAATTAATGTATATAACTGCTGAACCTAGATATGAATTTCCTTTCATGATTTCATGTTTTATTTCATATGATGTTTCCTTTCTATTTCACGTATTACTAGTTTCGATTTTTTTACAAGGGAAAAAATAAAATCGACACGAGTTAGAAATTTACATGAAATATTGATTATTTATTTAAGGGAAAAACACATTAACTATATTATTAACTCTATATATCAACAATATACATAAACTCTGACGATTATTTATAATTTGAGTAGGCTATTGCACATGTTGCTTAAGATTTTTTTGTGTCTTTATAAAAAAAAAAACAGATCTCTAAATGGATTTAATATGTATGATGCATTCATAAACTCAAAAGAAAATTAACACAGTTAGTCAAAAATTTACTAAAACTTTCATAGTGAAAGGGAATTCTTACCAAGAAAATGTTGAATGTTTAATCAAACGGAAGATCCTTATTATGATTAAAGTTCACCTGCATTACTGCGAAAATAGCAGATGAGGTAAATTCGTGAAGACACGTGGACTTTTATTTTATTCAGTGGTGTGACAACCTCATAAAACTTTCCTTGCGAGAAATTGAAAAAAAGAGTAATAATCTAATTGAGTAACCTAATAATATTTCTTCACAATTTTTCATACAAATACTTTAGTAATGTGTTATTAAAATTATGATATATGTATATTAAAACAATTCGCATACATTAAACGTTAATGACAGTCTGTTTTAGAAAACATTTATTCAATAACATGAAAAAGTAATCTAATAATTACTAGCTATAAAATACAACGCTTTAAAAAAAATATATTTTTTCAAATTCAATCACCAAATGGCCATCCCCAACAGCTAAACAATTAAGTATTATTTTGATGGCCGATCTTATGAATAATTGTTATGTTGAATAATCAATGCTAATATGATGTTTACCTTCAGTTGTGTAGGTATATTTCGGCTCCTGTATATATTTATCTTTTCAAATAACCCACAAATATGAATCAGGAACTGTTCTTTGAAGAGATTTTTCTGGTATTATAATTTGGGTCTATGTCAAAAGATCCCTGGTCATTTGATTCCCGGTCATTTGATCCCCATACCATATAGTATATGACGATTTCAAGTCAATTAATTCCCAGTTATATTTTCCGTTTATACACCTAACTATTCATTTATTATATGTGTATATATTAATTATTTAACATGTAGTAATAACAACTAACAAGAATTTTTTTTAATAATCAAAATAATTTACAATTTATGATTTAAATTTACATTCCGGCAACAAAATTTCCCGGTAAAATCAAATGTACAGGTATACCTCACACTTATTATAACTAGCACATACGACTAATCAAATAAATCAGAAGCATGTCTCGTAATTATTTCTCCTGGTATAGGAGCTAATTGAGGAGTACCTTTTGACAATTTTATCGGTAGTTTTCAGTTAAGCTATTTTGCCGTAGCTATTACAATTATTATCATCATGCAGGTGAGAAAGATCAAAAATAACTTTATGGTAAAATAACTTAAGTATTCTATTTATGTAAATGTCCCACCTACATGATCATAATGTTTATAATAGTTATGGAGAAAACAGCTTAACTGATATAGCTTGCGAAGTGAATATACCTAACTTTAGCTTGCAAGAGTTGGTTAATATTTCCTATCACCTGTAATATGTTTTCTGACTAGTTGTAAATGTAAATTATTTGTAAATAAAATCATTAATTGTGGTGATAATAAGTTCTAGCTGTTTGAATTCTGTTATTTTTTTCATTATATATATAATTACCTTCGCAGAATGCGGAAACTGCATTTATTTATTTATCATCTTGTTATTCGCTCAACTGAAAAAGTGTTCAACCAAATTACCTGAAATTTGGTGAAACGATTGGTCAATGTCCAGTGACCTTCTGGTAGAATTTTTTTGAGCGACCCGGTCAAAGGTCAAGGTCATTGTCATTTATAACTCAAAAAGTATTGAAGCCTATTGCATGGCACTTGGTGGGACGATTGGTCAATATCCAGTCACCAGTTTTTAAATTTTGGGAGAGAACGGGTCAAAGCGGCGGCGAAGGTATGCGCACGTAATCTAGTTACCTTCGCAGAATGCGGAAAGGTTATATTATAGACGGCATTTATTTATTTATTTATCATCTTGTTATTCGCATAACTGCAAAATTGTTCAACCAAATTGCCTGAAATTTGGTGAAACGATTGGTCAATGTCCAGTGACCTGCTTGTAGAGTTCAGGGAGCAACCCGGTCAAAGGTCAAGGTCATGGTCATTTATAACTCAAAAAGTATAGAACCATATTGCATGAAACTTGGTGGGACGATTGATCAATATACAAAACCATTCTTTTAGATTTTGGGAGCGATCAGGTCAAAGGTCAAAAATCAAGGTCAAGGACATTTATAACTCAATAACTCAAAAAGTATTCAACCAAATTATCTAAAATTTGATGGGATGATTGGACAATGTACACAAACTATCTGGTAGCATTTTGGGAGAGATCCGGTCAAAGGTTATAACTCCATAACTCAAAAAGTATAGAACCATATTGCATGAAACTTGGTGGGTCGATTGTTCACTATCTAGTTACCAGTTGATTGGATTTTGGTAGCAAATGGATAAGCGGCGGCGAAGGTATGCGCTCTACCGAGTACACGTAATCTAGTTTATTATATAAATATTAGATGTCAAATTGTTTCGCATGTTTTATTTATTATTTAAATAGTAAATGACAATTTTTATATAAAAATATTGATCTTAATAGATTATTGCATTCTAAATACGGCAAACAAAATATATGGGCAAACAAAAAATGGACAAACAAAAATATGACTGAGTATAAAATGACCGGGGCCCAAATGACCGTGGATCAAATGGTATGAGGATCAAATGACCGGCCACCTATAATTTACATCAATAGTGAAATGCACTATTATATAAAAAATGGGAATTTCTTTATGTGCATTTGTAATCGATGTAATTTTTTTGCAATTTAGAAATTAGTTTATTACTAGTGATAGAAAATTAAAAAAAATTCTTTTGGAAATAGTCAATTTTTTAGGTATATCAAAGTAGGTCTCAACGTTTGATCAGGAGTGCAAATACATTATATCTAAGTTTCAGTTCTTACTCCATTGCTAAATGTGTTTAAATAACATACTCTTGATGTTTAATATATTAAAAATTTCTTTAGAAAATTTAGATATCGATTTTCTGGGAATTCTCCAATTCACCTCAACAACAATTTTTTGTGCTGGTACCTATTGAATGATTTGATTTAGACTTTACAAATCGCAACTCCACAATAATTCTCGGAGTGTTTAAATATCTCCATTTGAGTTTTTTCTTTCTTCTATAGTAAATATGTGGAATAATTTCCTCCTCTAGCAGTCAATGAAAGGAGAAGATGCAATTTCCGCGGTCCAAATCTTCTGCCATTGAGTAAACAGATCCTATTTTGGCGCTTTTCATTTTAAAGATCGTAATATCTTTAATTTACAGTTAATTTCAAATAAACTATTGGACTTGATTTATGCACATTTCAAATAGTCTGAATATATATAAATATTTGTGATTATTATACAGGGTGTTTCATTTTACCCCCGATACAATTTGACATCTTGCATAAGAACCTAATATAAACAATTTTTCACGAATAACAAAGTATCCAAAATAATTAGAAACCGAGATATTGATACGCTGATACTAGGGACATTATAATAGGTCATAATAACATTATACATAATAGGTCATAATAACATTATACATAATAGGTCATAATAACATTATAATAGGTCATAATAACATTATAATAGGTCATAATAACATTATAATAGGTCATAATAACATTATAATATGGCATAATAACATTATAATATGTCATAATAACATTATAATAGGTCATAATAACATTATAATATGTCATAATTACATTATAATAGGTCATAATAACATTATAATAGGTATTATAAGGTCTGTTATATGTTCAATTTTCCACTAATAGCCATATCTGTTAGGATTGTAATTATGTGAATATCTATAGGTAGATGTTTTTTAAAAACTTTAGTAGTCAATAACATGAAACAGTGTTTGTTTTATGTGAAATTCTCAATGTATGTCAAAAAAAATTATCCTATGGAATCAGGGTATCACTATCTGGATAGTGAAGCAGTTTTCGACATTTTCTTATTCGCGTAAAAGCGTTATTTTTGAATTTTTATGAAAGCTGTCAAATTTTGTCTGGCCTAAAATGAAACACCCTGTATATTATACCAATTTGCCATTTAAGATCTAGTCTAATAAATATAATGAATATAATATATCAGAAAAATCATGAATCCTTTTCAATTAATTCTGTATATTTTCATCACAAAAATATAATTATTTACATACTCTTGACATTAAATAATTTTGTAAGTATATAAAATATATTTGTTATTGCCATGTTTATAAATAAATGCTAAATATTGTTTGGTTTGAATTATTGTTACAAAACTGAAAAAATTAAGCTTCCCAAATTTAATTAATATTACCATTTTAAACGAATTAAAGAATTCCAGAACGTATATGATGAATAAAGAATATTAATTTAATTCTATTTGTATTCATCTTTTTATTTAGAATCTTTGAAATTGTTTCAACAACACTATAATTGTGAATAAATAACTGTATAATAACAATTAACGTTTGAATGTTATACGCAAGGTTTAAATCAAAGATATCTTAACAAACAAAATAATAGTTCAGTTTTGACAACCTATAGCTCTATCAGGGACCTCTGATTATTGTAGCTGAAAATAATAGAATTCCTCTTCAATTCACAGTAGGTTTGGAAAATTTTGGTTTTATTTCAAAAATAGAATACAGACGGCAAAAGAGGCAGAACATTTCATATCAATATGAATAATTCATATTTTGGTAAATCCTAAAGTGAGACAAAAATATTCGAAAGATACGAAGCGTTCATATTCTTTTGACTTTGAATTTGCATCAAATTAAGTACACAGTTCTAAATTTTTCACCTATAATAAATACCAATACAATATTTTACCTACAAAAATTACCTATATTAATATATAGAATCAAGAGTATACTATAAACTAGTGTACCACACAAGAGTTCAACATAAAAAAAATGACGGACTGTAAATTAACAAGAGTTTATTAGTTAAATAAAATATAATTGAAATGTCTTTGTTATGCAGTTTATAAAATATATCATTGAATATGAGTGAATTTATCTATAACAAAATAGTTCTTTGCTTTTACTTTAGTGGAAATAGCTAACAGTTAAAATAAAGCTATAAAAGTTTTGATAGCTTTTATTACCCGTTTTTTTGTTATCCAGAATTCTTCGTTATCCAGATTTTTTACTCCTCTGTTTTCCGGATTATTCTGGTATCGGTAATTTCTATAATCCTGATCCTGATGTTCCTAGCCTTAATCAATGTTATCAATTATTTTAGTCATGGAACAAAATCGTATCTTAAATGTTAAAGCGTGACATTTTTCTTACAACCAACAGACACACCAGTCAACGAACCTATATAAAAATGCACACTGTAGAGGTGCATAAAATTGTGTACATGAATAGAAATTAATATAAAATTCAATTATATCCTAAAATTAGTTATACCGATGTTCTTTCTGTTATAACAAAATAAACTGAAATTTAAGTATGATAACAAAGAACTTGAATGTATTGAGTTTTTAATGCTAAAGCCACTCTATAATTCGTGACATTACAAATTAATGATTAAAAATTCAATAGATTGTACTGGTAAAGCTCGTTCAACGGACAGTACACGTACCGGAAAAAGTGTCCGCTATGCCGAGCAATGGACGCTATGAGCGACTGAGGTTTTACTTCAGGTGGGGATTTAAACTTTGCAAGTTTTCTTCAACAAAATTTTAAAGGAACTCTTATGAAGGTAAACAATCTCAGATTATTATTAAATGAAAATTTTAATGGAAACCTTATTATATTTATAAATAACTTACTTATATAGATGTACGAATGATAAGGTAGGTATGACTGAAACTATTCTATATTATGGAATAGTTACACCTTTTTTTAATTTCTATACAACTTTTCCAATCAAAGAAAATGTGGCGGAAAAGGGTAACAAAATCAAAATACTGAAAATCTGAAAAACAATACATTAAACTGTTGATTGTAATTTTGTAAATTGTATTACCTTTGAATATAATAAATGATTGAATAAATATTTGGTAGATGAATAAAATATTTGTTAAACCATATAATTTAAAGAGGTCGTTGTAGCGAGCTGCATGTCCAGTACACCATCTTTCTATATTGGGAAACAAACTTTTCCCCGCTGGACGATTCCCCGCCATTATTTTAAAATCTAATTAATTTTTTAAATTGTTGTTACTTTATTTAAATGTCAAACAATCCTAATTATTTTTGATAACGCTTGTAAACAAAACTGATTTCAAACGAGTGACACAACAGTCTTATTGTCTTTGTACTGTAAAAATACTACCTACCACAAAATGTTTATTTGTATGCTATAAGTCTCTATATGTTTTTTTTAACAGCATTTCAAAGAAATGCTTATGAAAGTAAATAATATCAGATTATTATTAACTAAATTTTCATATTATTTATATCAGTAACTTATATAAATGTATGAAATAATAATAATATGTACTATGGAATTTGATACAAAACTGCTATATTCTTACATAAGCAAATTAATTATCGTTAATTAAACTGAACACAATCTAGAAATAAATTATTACATATTCATTTCATTGTTTGGTTTAAAAAAATGAAGGATTTATTACAATATAATATAGAGTAGTTCCACCTTTTTTATCTCTATAATAGCCCTATAATTTAAATAGGTCGTTGTAGCGATCTTCATATCCGGTAGGGACAATTTTTGTTCTTTTTTCCGATGTGCGAGCTTTACCTGTACTGGACTTCATTCTAGAGAAGTTGTATTCCTTATTGTACTGCATATGATTCCTCTTCAGTGCTTGATTTCGATACATAGTTAAATATATTTATACTATAGTTATGCTATAGTTATGTTATAGCAAAATATTATAGTTAAATATCATATGCATTCTCATGATAACTGCTACCATTCAAAATTTCGAAATCATTTCATTTAGTTTTACTCCATTTTCCAAAATCCTTTCTGTCTAAGTATAAAGGGTTAAAATCACTACTATTTATGAAATGACATCAGTCTGAAAGTGAATTGCCGTAAAAAGAAGATATCATTGTTCTTTGTTCTGAGCAGCGCTTCTGCCTGGCTTTAATTAATGAGCTATCCTTGAAATGAAAAACAAACAATGACAATTATTTAGATTTCGCCAGGGGGGAATATCTTGATTGTCTATTTGGACTTGGAGAAGGTGATCGTAGATATGAAATATCATATCTCGAAATATCTTTGTCACATTTGCGATTTGGAGTATTTGTGTCAGTGCATGTTATTTTAATTGAAGGCTAAAATTAAAAAATAACTAACATTTTTGAAAATTTTCCGTCGTCGTATCAGGAATATCTGGTAAATTAATTGGATCTAAAATTACCACTTTGACCCTTTTTACTCACAAAAGTCAGTTATCTCCTTTACCCTGTCTGGTCTTCAAATGTGGATTAAATAAAAAGAATATATAGATGGAATGGGAATATAATTTCAATTTTATATTTTCGTAATTCTGAGGTAATTCAAAATGACGTAATTGAATTTGGATGATGGATATAAAATGAGTTTTAATAAAAATAATTGGTATTGGTCTGAAATAAATTACAAAATTATTGAATTTAAAATGAATTTAAAGTTTGCAAC
Organism: Caprella mutica; assembly: GCA_947561585.1. Taxonomy (NCBI): domain Eukaryota; kingdom Metazoa; phylum Arthropoda; class Malacostraca; order Amphipoda; family Caprellidae; genus Caprella; species Caprella mutica. The sequence goes on from CANNZV010000763.1 coordinate 46,691, forward strand.
ACTTCTTTAAACTGAAACAGAATTGGATCTTTTTTTACTGAAACGAGTGATGTTCCTAAATAGGTACATTTTCTACATTCTTAGTTTTTTCTTTTTTTCGTTGAGTTATATCAAGATATATTCTATTAATATGATATGTCTAACAATAGATTAATAATTATTAGTATTTCGTCCATTTAGTATTAATTTTTTGTTAAATAGTTGATTAATTTTACAATAAAATATTGTTGTCAATAGGAATCATACAAATTTCACAATTTTAATTTTTTGATTGGTAGGTTAGACCTAAATCAATATATACTCATGGCATATTTTTCAACAGCTAAGGAGTTCTAGGTTTCTGATCATTTCTTCAATTCAATAGGCAAATTATTTCCGTTCGACTCCAATGATGAAAATTCTAAGAGCTCCATTAGTTAATTAGCTCCTTGTAAAATTCAATATTTGACTTCTCTTAGCATTATATAGCGCATATTCTGTGCAATACTAGTAACATTGTATTAGCTGAAATCAGTTTCCGTTCTTCAGGGGCCATTTAATCAAAACTTTCTAGCATGAATGTTGGCTAAAAGAAGAAGTTTTTTCTGTTAATTTTTCTCTGTGGGTTATAAATTATTCCATCAAAGAGTTCCTGAAGGCTCATGCTCCCAAAAGATTCTTCATAAAACTGCGTTTAGAATCAAGACACATTTGGAATGCGTGGTGGGTGACTAATGGTCGGAGTCCATTACCAACACCTCTGAAATATTCCGAGGGGGACCCAAAAATGAGACCTGGCTCTCCCTTTTGATTCACTGCGGATATTCTCACAGTATCCAGACTCAAACAAAAATATCAGAGACGTTCAGGTGTTTCAATGCTTTGTCGTAAAATATATAATTTTGATATGTGTTTTAACAGTTGGAATGTGTGTCAATGCGATGCACTTTAGTGTTTCAGCGTCCCATTGTAGTGTATTTAGAATATGTCTACAAAATTTACTCTAATCATTTTAACAAAGAATAATTTGAGTCACTAAAGTGCAAAACATTTTCAATCTTTTGAAACACATGTCACCATTATAGTTGATACACTAAAGTGTCACGTTTTTGTGATATAGCTTATATACGTGAAATATCTTGTTGTCTAGATTTTGCAAAGATGTGTAGCAAATGATAGCAGATTAAAATAATGATAAAACATGTTACTTGTTACACACATGTAGAGGTGTGACGTGTTATATCACTTCAATAAAATATTCCTACTCAGATGACTGTTTGATATTAATTGGGCTCTCCTCCTTAAACAAAACTTAAATTTTGATTATTGTATGAAATTAGAAAAACTAGTTACCCAATTGACAATAGTAGCAGGTTCGAGGCAGCGGTGTAGCCAATCGGGGTAGTCACCACGGTCGTCATGGAGCAGTGAGAGCGCAGCGTGGGAGCAAAACTGACTACTTTGGGGATTAATTTTACTCCGGCTTAACTGCGCAGAACGACTCTGGGCATCTGCCTTACTGCAGATGTGTGGCCCCGAGCAACGACTTTAATATTGCATTACTATTACATCGGAGTAGAATTAGTCCCCAAAGTGGTCAGTTTGACTCCCACGCAGCTCTCTCGCTGCTCCCTGACTGCAGTGGTGACTACCCTGATCGTCTTAACCGCTGCCTGGAACCTGCTCCTATTTTCAATTGGGTATGTCAATCAATTTTTTTTTCTATGGAAAATTGAGTTCTTGCTTCTGTATAATAATCTAAAAGTTTTGAAATTTGGTTTACACTTACAACAGATCAAAAGTAAAAGTTTTCGTTCATGCTACAATTTGGGAACAGCCAAAAGAAAACGATTTTTTAAAATAAAAAACGAATATTTTAGGGGTAACTTCAACGCTTTATATCAGCTTCACTTATTCACTTAGAGAGACGAAATTTCATTGTATAAAATTGTATATTTTCAAATTCCTTCCACCAATATATTTTTTTATTCAGATATATGAAAAGTCTATATCTAATAATATAGAACACCTCTTTCTTTTTTAAACAAGCCCTGTCACGTCTCTTTACAACAAAACTGACCAATATATAGAGCGTCAATCATCCTAAAACATAAGTGTTTAGGAAGGATTAAATTATATCTACCATGAAGGACATCTCGCTCTAGAAGGATGTGTTATTTAGACAACGACACTTCATAATCTTACAAATACCATGAAGGACATCTCGCTCTAGAAGGATGTGTTATTTCAAACGATACACCATCATCATACAAAAGTCAGTGCAGCAGTGATTTCTTATTGGAGACTATAGAGTGCAGAGATCCTAGGCTTTTCCCCAAAGAAGGATGAATTCCTGGCAACCCTTCAACCTTTCACCTAAACTGTACGCGCTACAGACAGGCTATGACACATGTAGATGTGTGTGATTTAGGTGAATTATATTTTTTGACGTTTTTTAAATTTTTGGCTTTTCTGAAGTGTATCGATTACTTTAAGAGATATTTCTGATTGACAAAGTTTTTACTGATTTCCTTTCTGAATACAAACTAAAATTTATCTCTCAAGCACACAACTACAGGAAAGCTTACTGGTGAAAATGTACGATAGTTTTGTCGTGATATGTGCTATTGATTTGGTATTCACGGTGTTTGTAAGAGTATGCAAGCATGGCCTTTACAAATGTCCTTTTAAGAACAGAATGCGATATCTTGAAGGTCATACATGAATCAGTAACTTTCTGTTGAAACAGTTGCTTGTTAAATTGCTGTTCAAACAGATTCATGTTAATTTTTTTTAACTTCTGTGTGTATTTGCTGTTCAAATCGATTTATTTTAACTTGATGTTTTAACAGAATACTCCTAATTTTCTGTTTTAACAGATTCCTGATAATTTTATGCTGTAACAGATTACTGTGTTTTTTTTAAATTTCTATGTCTACTTGCTGTTCAAATCGATTTCTGTTAACAGGTTGTTGGAAAAAGGTTCCTGTTACTTTTTGGTAATTGAAACAGATTTTTGTTAATTTTCTGTTGAAAAAAGATTCCTCTTAACTTTCTGTTTTATGAGACTAATTCTAAATTTCTGTTATAATGGATTCTTATTATCTTTTTTTTTGTATTAGAAGTACCTGTAGGATTTTCTATTCCAATTGTCAATATATCTTCTGGCACAGTACAATGTGCTTACCCGAATTTAAGGCAAAATAATAGAATTTGCTAATGTAATGAAGAGATGAGTAGTGAAGACATTAGTTTATTAATTCACCGAGATTTAAGCACTGTTAATTTCCACATTTTCGATCTTACTAAAAAGATAAATAGTTCAACATTTTAGAGCTCGTTATTTGAATTTTCTACTATGATTGAAAACGTAGAATCTGTCGATAGCTCGTAACTCACCTAGTTAGGCAGTCTGCTTTTTTTCTAAAGGTAGGCTGCGAATAAAGTCACGTGTGACGTCACTGGCCTAACCTTCTGCACGATCGATGTCCTTCAATTAGAGAGAGTCCATCTAACGTATTATTGCAGTTAACACTTTTGAGTGTGAATTACTTGGGAGATACGAGGGAGATGTGACACCTGTGGTGATGTGTACTATCAGAGAAAAGAGTCCCTGTGATGATGTACTATCAGAGAAAAGAGTCACTGTGATGATGTACTATCAGAGAAAAGAGTCACTGTGATGATGTACTATCAGAGAAAAGAGTCACTGTGATGATGTACCATCAGAGAAAATAGTCACTGTGATGATGTACTATCAGAGAAAAGAGTCACTGAGATATTGTCTAGAAGAACTAGCTGTTATGATGTAATTTTCCAGTATCTGATGATTTCCATTATTAGATTTAAAATTAGGTCAAATACATCTATTTATACCAAGAGATAATATGATTTATTAGGTATTGTATATCCTTGTGTAGCTATTCAGAACATTTGGTTCTAAGAGTAAGACTCTGTAACCTAATTTACAGAGTCAATATACACTATGCAATGATTTGTCAACAATGTTTCTAAAACTCACCTCACCATCAATAAAAGGGTGTTATTTTCTTCAAATAACTCTGACTGATTAACGGGAGGTTAAATTACTACTGTAAATCATGTCAGTAGTTTTCCACTGCTGTTTAGATATATTTACGCTTATCTACCTATAGTGGATGATATTTTGGCAATAGGAATAAAAACTATCGTCTGTATTCAGGGCAGAGTCACAAAGAGTCTAAACTCTAAAGAGTCAACAGTAGCTGGCCTGAATGAGTCTAATGAGAGTGTTCGACTCTTCAGAAGCTGTTCTGAGATTCACGAGAAATTTCATGGAAGATGGAACTTTCAATGAGCATAACTACCCATTGGAGGAAGTTTCATTCGCGTAGTAGCTACGCGATTAACGTACGGGAACGGAATATATCAACGCTCGAGAACGGAGCTGAGTGGAGTCTCCTCTCATCGCACTCCCCACTTGGAGCCTATGCACTCCAAACCCTATTCCCAAAACTGACAAGAGGAAGAACCTCCATCAGGCGTGGGAAGACAGTTTAGGTACTCAGTTCCTAGATTTTATCCTGGATTTGATCAGTCACAACCTCCAATCACTGCCACTTTACGTTACAGAACGTAAAGTCACGCGAGGGGTGACATGATTTCTCTTGCCACTGAAAGTTTAAACGTCTATTCTGTACAAAAAGTAGAAGATGAGAAAGTGGCTTCTACCACATCTGTTACCGAATAGAATAAGTCTGGGGGGGAGGGGGGGGGGGGAAGGTTGGGCTGGATGCAACTTGGCGCCTGGTAGGACTAACACTGAACTCAGTATTAAAGTACAGTGAGAATCCCGTTATATGTCTCCTTAAATAGTCAACCGATTGTAATTTCAATTTTAGCTGGAAGTCTGTTCTAGAAGTTCCTAACCTTCACCAGCAAGAAAATTTCCGGTTGGGCACTATTGAACCGAGGTAGAACTACCTTCCAACCGTGGTAACGGTAGGGGTTCTGTTACATAACGAAATAGTCATTAGGGTCAATCTAGGTAATCCTCTATTAATATGAAAAGTCTCTATGAGGTGACCCTCGTATGACGTTGCTTTAGGTAAAAAGACCGAGCTTTCTAACCTTCGACCGTATCTCTTGAAGCGGATTTTTGGGACAGTTTTGTTGTCCGAGCTAGTATTTTCTCCAGTCGCTTGACATCTGCACTCAGTGTCAGCGATCAGAACTGGACCGCGCATTCCAATAGTGGTTTCATAGGGGAGTCTCCCTGTTTTAGTAAGTTAATTGTATCTTGATATATCCAAAGATCTTGTTTGCCTTTTTATCAGCGTCTAAGAACTGTCTGGAAAATTCCAGATCACGGGTGATCAGAATACCAAGATCCATTAGTTCATCAGAAGGCGTCATGGAGCCCTTCAGCCAAGTGAAGTTTGCTTCCAGGTTCCGATAACCCGCATGGAGCACTCTATACTTATTTACGTTAAAAGGTATCAGCCTTGAATCCGACCAGTCTCCATACCTCAATAGGTCTCCATGCAGTACCCTGACGGCTACTGGATCTGCGGCATTGATGCATATTTTCGTGTCATCAGCGGATTTTGAAATTCTATTGACGAGCCCCTAAAGAGAATCTGCAGAGTAATCAGTAGTTGGTATGAGAGAGTCTACCGATTTTTCAGTAGCTAGTTTAAGGATCCATAAAGTCTTCAGTAACTGCTCTGAGACTCTATAGAGTCTTCAGTAGCTGCTCTGACACTCTATAGAGTCTTCAGTAGCTACTCTGAGAGTCCATAAAGTCTTCAGAAGCTGGTCTGAGAATCCGTTGATTGAGTTTTCAGTTGCTGGTCTGAGAATCCGTAGAGTTTTCAGTAGCTGGTCTGAGAATCCGTAGAGTTTTCAGAAGCTGGTCTGAGAATCCGTAGAGTTTTCAGTAGCTAGAATGAGAATCCGTAGAGTTTTCAGTAGCTGGTCTGAGAATCCGTAGAGTTTTCAGTAGCTGGTATGAGAATCAGTAGAGTTTTCAGTAGCTGGTATGAGAATCGGTAGAGTTTTCAGTAGCTGGTATGAGAATCAGTAGAGTTTTCAGTAGCTGGTCTGAGAATCCGTAGAGTTTTCAGTAGCTGGTATGAGAATCCGTAGAGTTTTCAGTAGCTGGTATGAGAATCAGTAGAGTTTTCAGTAGCTGGTCTGAGAATCCGTAGAGTTTTCAGTAGCTGGTATGAGAATCCGTAGAGTTTTCAGTAGCTGGTATGAGAATCCGTAGAGTTTTCAGTAGGTGGTCTGAGAATCCGTAGAGTTTTCAGTAGCTGGTATGAGAATCCGTAGAGTTTTCAGTAGCTGGTCTGAGAATCCGTAGAGTTTTCAGTAGCTGGTATGAGAATCAGTAGAGTTTTCAGTAGCTGGTATGAGAATCAGTAGAGTTTTCAGTAGCTGGTCTGAGAATCCGTAGAGTTTTCAGTAGCTGGTATGAGAATCCGTAGAGTTTTCAGTAGCTGGTCTGAGAATCCGTAGAGTTTTCAGTAGCTGGTATGAGAATCAGTAGAGTTTTCAGTAGCTGGTATGAGAATCCGTAGAGTTTTCAGTAGCTGGTATGAGAATCCGTAGAGTTTTCAGTAGCTGGTCTGAGAATCCGTAGAGTTTTCAGTAGCTGGTATGAGAATCCGTAGAGTTTTCAGTAGCTGGTCTGAGAATCCGTAGAGTTTTCAGTAGCTGGTCTGAGATCCTAATAGTGAACTCATAGTGGATCTTTACAGCAGACCATATTGTTCATCTACTGAGTATTTAATCATAAATTGAACTGTTTGTTTTGATTTGTGTTGTCAATCTTGCACGGAATTTCGTCCACGAATATTTCCTTGAATTGCTTTATTTTGTATATTATATATTATGTGTATATGTTATATATAATTTATATTATATTCTGCAACATAAAATTAGAAAATACCCTTTGCTGATGGTAATTACTAATTAGAAATTCATGGTAAAATTAATTCTTATTGCAATCTTTATCTCCTGCTGGCCGGAATCAATTGAATAGTGAAACTGCATACTTTTTTAATGATATACAGGCAGGCCCCGCTTTAATACACCCAAGTCTTATAAAATATGTAATAATTGCGAGGCATGTCTTGATGTTATTACAGTACATAAATATAGAATACGGCAAAACGGAGACATTTTTAGTGATGTTTATTTCACAGTAACTACAATAATCATCAATACTCAATGGTAGAATTCAAATTAGGTAATTAGATGTAATCAATATTGGTTCAGAAATTAATTTTTCATAGACGAATATTTTTAACAGTGACTTTTAACATAATAATATGCATGCATATTATATACTACTAAACAAGTGATATAAGAGAATTTATCTAGATATTGGTATTTTTTAGTGTTACGTTTACTCATAATAAAACCACATATAATAATTATTATTCACCTGTATTGTAATTATTTTAATTCCTTCGTATTCACACATTTGTTCTTGTTAGTGTTCTGTTATTTCAGTTCTAAATTTTAGATACTCATAACTCGCTAATTAGTGCAAAATATTAAACGATATAAATAACTTAAAGATTCAGTCAACCCTTTCATCATATCTAATGTTATAACTGTAATCGAACATTTATTATCTGTCCATATGAAATATATCGGCTTAAATCACTAATATATTATTATATATTTACAGCTGGCTAATAATGTGATAAAAAATATTAAAACCAATATGGTATTAATTCAACGATTTTATTATATAATACACTAAATTAGAGATACCATTACACCATTCCTCCTTTGAATAAGCTTAAATGCTGATCTAATGAATAACGTCAAGTACAAAAAGATGTTATGGTGATAGCGCTTATCTTTATAGAACTTCAACCGGATTAGAATAATAGTAAAGTGTCATTATTAAATTGTCAAATTATATAGTAAATTGTGTAAAAACATTACATTCATATTTCGTGAGAGTACTTTAGTAAATGTTATTTAAATGTATATTTGCTATTGATAAGGAATTTTTGTATTAAGCCCTTTAAAAATTTTAGTATGTCATTTTTTAACACTTTTCAATATATTTTTATTCTTGGGGATTATTTTAACAAAATATTTTTTCTTTATAAATTCAATTTTTAATTGTATTTTTCATTGATTATTTGAAAGATGTCCATGTCTGCTATTACCTATGGTTAATTAATACAGTACAATTGTAGCTAAACATATGTGCAAAATAATGAAATGAAAATAATAATGTATCCCGTACGGGGGACACTTGCCCGCTAAAGGGTTGACAATAAAAGTATTATGATAAAATAAGATAATTTTATCTACAGTAAAATATCTCCTCTTAAAATATTCTAAACACTAATATAGTGCTAAAAATACTTATAAATACAATGGAATATGCGTTAAACTGTTCTGGAATAGTTGAAATAACAGAAGATTTTTTGTTCTAATTAGAAATATGTTAATTTAATTGCTACGATTTATTGGTGAATTTCATTCAAGCATTCGATCATTATTCAAACATACTTTGTTCCTATTAAATTATTTATTTACACAGTGATATTAGAAAAAGTTAAACAAACAAAAATATTATATCATTGCTTGACCGATATATTGTTTAAATTTCATTTCAAAGTTATTTTGACTATATTTCAACATTTATTTTATATTTTTCAAAATATTATTTTTGTTTAATTATTACTTCAAACTTATTTCGACTATTTCAATATTTAATATTTTTTAAAACATTTTTCTTATTTTCTTTTTATTTTCAACTTATTTTGACTATTTCAACATTTCATATTAAACTTTTTAATTGAATTTTTTTATTTTTTTTTATTCCTAACTTATCTTCACTTTTTTATTTCCAATCCCAAGTCCAATAATTGAGGCTAACAGTGAGTGTTTCTAAATAAGTCCAATCGGTGGAATCATGGGCCAATCAACCGGTATAGATCTAATGCATTTAGCTCTCCGGCAGAATAATTTCTAGATTTTAATTAGATTTCAGCTTCACTGAGCACTTTGGGTTATTAATTTCTGAAACTTTTGATTTAATGCAATTAACCAAACTTCCTATCGCTGTGACCCTTCCGCACACTCGCGTGGACACATCATTCGAAGTGGATATTTTGACAGTTGGATAGAAATGGGTCACAGGTATTGCCATTTGCTGTGGAGAGACGAGAGTTGTTGGCTATTAGAGTAATTTGCTGTCAAGTTGTTTGTATATTAATTTGCGATTTAAGTTTAATATTGATAAGGAAATTCACTGCATGATAGCATCATGGATAATTGTTTTCAGAAGTATTTCTACTAATTTTGCTTAGATCTAAATTAGTCTAAATTCCAATTTTATTATATACATATATCGCACATACTTGAAATGGGTGTTATTTTCATCATTATAATATTGATGAAAATATTAATTTTTTTTATATTACCTTCTTGAATTTGCAATAGTAGGTAAATAATTTGAAGAACAATTAAAATAAAATATAAAAATCATGCATTGCATGATATATACAATTTTACATCATACAGAATTACTGCAGACGAAGAATTATAATTACTGATCCCCAGCATTCGATCGGCATATATATTTGAAAGAAAATATTATTATATTGGGTGTTATATTAATCGTTATGATTAGAAAAAAAAAACTTTTAATCACTCTGTAGTGTATCATTTTAGTTGAACAAAACTTTGATAAAATATCATATGCAAAAATTAAGATAATACTTATATGATAGTATTATTCATAGCATATACCTTCGAAAACTGTATTAAGTGATCAAGATTCCGATTGTAATTGTTCGAAGATTGAGAGGAATCACCACATTTGACTTATACCATAGATTCATAATACATTTGTATCGATTTTGTAATATTATTCATTGAATTAAGTACATGCTGGTTTATTCTTTTTGACTATTTTCTACATTTTTATTAAATTTCTGTAATTTTCATAAGAAAATTATATCTATCTATAGATCAAAAACAGTTCTAGGTATATTCTACCCCGGTAAATTCCACCCCTGTGACAATGCTCATTTGGGTGAAAATAAAACTCAAATATTTTATTTTTAGATGGCCAATTTGTTAAGCAATTCTTACTGATGAAAAAATAACTCAGACGATATCCTGAGACATTTGGGAAAATATTTAGAGGTAGCTCAAGTCAATTGAAATTTTATTCTAATAAATTTACAAATATACTTAATATGGTAGTTTATTTCAAAGTATAGGTGTTGAAAAAGTTAATATCAATTCTTTTTTAACATGGACACATGTGCTCCTACAACAATGGATTCTAGGACCAAATTTCCCGTGATCAAAATCTCTCAATGTAAAAAAGGCAATAATCTCCCAGTCTTAAAACCCTGTGCACTAATTCCCCCTCCCCATCAAAAACTTCCTGGTTAAAAAAAATATGTAAAAAGAAGCCTTCGGTCAAAAACCACCACTTTTACAAGAAGTTAAAATACATGTTCATAATGAAAAAAATACTATGTGACATCATCTTACAATTAATATCGCTGTTGTGTTGGCGATAGGGAAGAAAATCAGATTGTGATTGAAAATCTAAATACCTCAACTGATAAAGATCGTTAACACAGCCTTTCTTTCTGCTGTTCTGTTACATGTGTAGTGAAAAATTTAAAGCTTGTGATTAGCCAGCAAAAGGTTTAATTTGATACAGTGAAAATGCAAGTTACCTAGTATTACATATAATATTAATGAATGACTAATATTAATAACTAACAAACCTAACCCGTAAAGTGGGGTGGAATTTACCGGGGTGAAATATACCTAGGGTGGAATATACCGGGGTGGAATATACCGGTCACAATCAAAAACAATTACAAAATTCACCATACCTGCATAATTAATACAATCACAAGCTTAGAACCTAGGTAGCAACAATCCTTGGTGTTCGCACAATGTTGTCCTATGAAAGTTTGCTGGCTGTGAAAAGGACTTCCTGCGTATTTTATGACTCTATTCTTCAACCTCTGCAGATTTGATGTGTTTTCCAGTTCAGGATGTGTTTTCCAGTTCAGGGCCTTTAATCTAATATAGTTCATGCTGCTTCTCCGCTCTGGGCAATAATTGCAGTGAATAAAAAATAGGCCGCAGCTTCAAATATTGCTGCGTGCCTGTGATCTCTATTTGAAGCTGTTAATTGAATTGTGATTACATTTCAACCTTTTATTACACGCTAAATAATTTGATCTTTAGTAGAGCACGATTTTGAATGCAATCAGTAGGTTGTAGAAACGGAGCAGTCATGAGCTTGATTGTTAGTTAATTCATTTTCTATTCTTTCTAATTAACATTTTTTATATTAAATAGTATCTGGTTGTTCATATTTTATTTTCCATATGAAGAATTTTAATTAATAACATTATTCTAATAGTATTAAAGGATTGATATAGTAAAATCATATTATATATTTAAATTCCAGTCTCATCTACAACTTATATATAGACATATAATTAAAAAATTGTTATGTTATGTTGGGGTTTAAAATTAATTAATTTTGTCACCCTTAAAATTTTCAATGTAAAGTTCAATTATTCACAGTTATATCAACTTTAATCATGAAATAGTTTTAATCATAATTATATCAAATCTTTAAGAAAATCATTCGTTTTCTGAGCCTCAGTTAATTAATTGCTGTTAATTACAGGATTTTGTTTTATTACAGTTAATTTTAAACACTCTGGAAATATATAATATATGGTTTTTGAATTACATAGCATAAAAATGAAAGTCTAGTTAATTAAAAATGGAAAAGATATAATGAAAAAAAAATTTACATCAACTTCACATTCTTATTTTAAGATTAAATTAACTTTTATTTAATTGGGACTGTTTCGACATTACATTTAATAAGATCAAATATTTCAATCCTATTTATATAAATTTAAATAGTTGTTTTGAAATATATTAAAATTACATTAAAAATATACTTTGCACTGTTAAATTAGGATTGTATTATTATCAAGAATGTTTTTAAATTATTTGTTAAAAAATGAAAATAACTTTTTAAAACATAATAAATTATAAATATACAATTTCTGCCGATTACCTTTCAAATTTACTCATTATTTTTCCATCTATTAAATCAGAGCAGTACATTCGAAGGCCTACAGAGCAACTACTCAATTTGTTCCCTTTTTCCCGGTTCATCTCAAGAAAATAACAAACAAAAGAGTGTAACAAGTAAGACCCTCAAACCTAATTTAGAGAGTCAATATACACTTGCAATGATTTGTCAACAATGTGTCCAACTCATCTCGCGATATAGCAAAAAGATGTTATTTACTTCAAATAACTGACTGATTAAAGGGAGGTTAAATCACAATGAATTTGAACCTCGTCTGACAATTCAAATTTGAATATTGGTGTATTTTTGTTGTTGGTTTTAATAGTGAAATTGTATCGTCGGAACCGATAGAATTAAGCAATACATTATAGTTCCCCATGATGATCTAGGTAAAATGTTATATAGGAATATTGTATGGGGTTAAAAAAAAAAAAAAATAAAGTAAATAATTCATGGTATTGAATGTCCAATATCATCATTATCAGTTCTCGTTATTATAATTAATAATTTTATTTAAGGAATATACAATTGAATAAAAAATTTACCACCCCACAAAATAAATTAAATTTTATAGTTAAAGTTTTTAATAATATAGCAAGAATTTATCTTATTTAATTCGATTTGAAAATTAAGGACAAATATAGAGTTGCCGTTTTTTATATATATCATGTTCATATATTCTGCTTTGTATATAAGTTTTACTGTGAATCATAACAATACAATATTAAAATTGTTTTTAATATTGTATATTAATTATTAAACTGCATATAATATTTGTTTCGGTTATGATATAATACTGTTCGATGTATCGGTAGTCATGCTTTGATATATTCATTCATGATTAATGTATGTTGTTGAAAGACACCTTTTTTTATTTTTTAAAAAGGACAAAATATCATTATCTTCAGTGAAAAATAACGTATTTATGCATTATTTTATTTTGATGCTATTTATAATAGTTTTGAATTAGTTTAGATATAATATTCGGCTTGCTTGTATACAGAGATGACATGATTTAATTACAAATAAATATAGCACCGTATTTAAAAACTTACAACATTATGATTCTAATTAACTGGTATTTTACATAACATCATATTAATATGATTATAATCCAATTAGCTGAATATTAATAAGTTAATAATTATAATACCCTGCAATCCATTAGAAGTCTATAAATATCATACATTTATAAAAAAACTCATACATTTATAAAACATCATAGTATAATTTATATTCAATAAAATTATTTCTATTTCCATGGTTGAAAACATTACACAGTTATATTAATTTACATTAAGAAATATACAATCCATACATATTTCATTCATAATTCAAAAATTTGAATTATAGAGGTATCAAAAATATTTATTTATTGTCGCTATACTAGCATATATAAGTACAAATTATTTCTCGTATAATATCTATTCCTGGTCTGAATTAGAATAATTCTAATATAGTCATGACAGACACATCTGTTTATTTTTGTTCAGATCAAATGTCAAATAAATACACTCCAAGTCTTATAATGTTTTCTACTTTCCCATTCGAGACGATCAAAGTTCTCTAATATTTCATGAGTTTCTGCAGAAGTTTCAATACACAGGAGTATTTCTCATCCCGGGGATATAAATATTGAAGAATGAGCTCAGCACTTTGGAAATGAGCTAATGATATGCCACTGAGTGCCAGGCTGCAGAGTGTGGCTGTTATTTTGGAGAGAACTTGCGTACCTGTGGATCTTGGGATATGGAAAGAAAATACCTGCTATTCTTCAGAATCTAGAAATTTTATTTTATATCTTAGTTTAAATAAGAATAATTTTGAAATTGAAATTTATTTTCAAATTTTCTACACTGTGTATGTATAGATTTATTGAAGCAAACACAGAACTAAGATATAAATGTCAAATGCAAAGTTAACATTATTAAAATAAATTGTATGCATTGAATACTCATTTTGAATATAAATATTCATACATTTTTAATACGTAAGTACTTAAAAAATGAAATCATAGTTTGAAATAACTTTTTTTTTAAATTTTACAACTGACTATTTTCTAGATTATCATTTTCCCGTCAACGATTCAAACTATTTTCAAATTCAGATAATATTTCTAATCCCTAACTTATTTTCGAAATGAAATTTTCTTCACCTTTCCAGGACAATTGAATTATCACTCCATGAGTAAAGAGAATTTCTTAACCGTAATCTTCTGAAACCGAGAAAGTGAAGTCCACTCAGGTTCTTGAAATCCAAAGGTTTAACCCACAGAGGATCAAATTCACGTTAGTGGCACACCGTGCAAAGTTCAACCTCCCAGAACATATTCTACCTGTGAGAGTCCTCAATTCTTTATTTTAGGAGATAATTCGATTCATCTTGGAAGGTTGGATCTTCAGTGAGATCTGAGAGCAAGAGTCTAAATTATTTCCTGTTCTGAGAAGAGAATTGAAGTCACAAAACCGTCTGCTTAAATGATTTCCCTCTCGAGGAAGACTCTGCTGGAATTCTGCCGAGAAAAGATTTCAGCGACGATGGAGAAAGAACGAAATCAGCCACTGAGCTATTCTTCTCCTTTATTATTTATTTATTTGCTGGAATTATATGTATTGTTCAGTCTGAGAGTTTGCTTACACAGAAAAATTTAAATCGAACATTTGTCATTGTGTTAACAATAATTATTATTATCTGTTTATAGGTATTTTTTTATCTACTGATTTTATTGCTATCTTAGGTATCTCTTAAATTATCATAAAATAAAATTTTGCAGTTTATTATTATTTAACCAAATAACAAATCGATTTCTTGTATGTACTTCATTCACTTTCCATGACTTAATTACTTATTAATTATTACAAGGTTTTGCTTATACATAACCATTTGCATTTCTAGGCAGACACTGTGATCAATTATTAGGTAATTAGGTCGCTTATGATTGCCTATAATGACACGGGTTTGGATCCTTTCTACGTCTGATTGCCTTCTAATTAATCCCAAAGCCGAAGATTCATTTTACGATGAGTGATTTGCAAGAGAATCATTGATGCAGGCAGTATCGATAGATGTGATATCACATGTTGTGATGCAAATTTGTTATTCGTAGGATAACATTAAATGTATTAATGTTACAACGATAAACTCTTGTTCTTCATTAGTATTGAAGTGACTATTGAATTCTTGTGACAGGATTAGTTGATCGATTTGAGAGGTTAAAGTTTGTACCATTTTATGGATATTTCATTAGAATTTATCAACTTTTAAGAAAAGCCAGCCAGAGAACAATAGGCCATTGAATGTGATTATTAAAGCTAGTGACATACTTAGATAACCACAGTCCTGACTAACGAGATCTTTTGTGCCTTTTAATGGATAGGCCAATTAAACTCTTTAGAGATGTGGCTTTAAAGCAATGATCACAGACATTCTTAACTTATCTACTTCTTCCAAGAAGCTGAAAGAATTTTGGGTATAAAAGCATAGGCTTTCAAACCATTGGGTGTCAGTTGGTTCTTGGAGTCATCGAGAACGTTCTCCAAACTTCTTGTACCATTAATATTTGTACCCAATTGCTATAGTTAATAAAATTCCTTGTGTTTGCAGTCATCACTATCACATCAAATATAGTAATAGAACAAAGATTTAAATAGGAAAAGAGACTAGATAGAATTTTCTCTATTTTAATTATAACATGTCTGAATATGTTTAGGAAACGTTACATAACTCGAACACTTAATCAAGCTCACAGTACTCGAAAAGTGGGCGTTAACGTATAATTTTCTGAACTTGACTAGGCTCAAATTTAAACACTTTTAATAACTAGATATGTGCATGTATTTAATTTGTAAAATTATGAGAAAATACTTTTATCTTCTATACGTTCATTCAAAATATTCAATTCATTTAATATCAATCTATAAACTAGTTTGTATGAATTTATGTCCATTTTCAGACTGGAAATGCCCGAGTTCATTGAATGTGAACCTGCATCAGCAAAATAGAACTTGAGAAATCTCTTCACGTAATTTTCCCTGATAAATATTATTAGAACAAAATGTTTGATCAGGAAATCGAGGTTATTTTCAAATCGGAATTTATGAAAATATGTTGAAAACAAAATGCGATTTTAATAATTGTAATAATAATCACAACATCATTTGACCAAATTGTGTGATCAGACATTATATAAAATTTTATTAATGAAGAAAAGGGATTTCGAACACGGATGGAATTTAAAGAATTAGTCGTAGTGCAATTGATTTTAATAGGAATTAACCAATAACAAATTTAACCTTAAAGTAAATCTTATTCAATATAATTATTAATTATCTATTGTATCAAACTACTTAATTCTGCCTAAACCATTATTGAAAATTGATTTTTCAAAATCTTATTACCATCGCATATTGCAGAAGGTTATGTTTGGGTGGGCATTTATTATTTGTAATCTTGTTATTCGAATAGCTGAAATACAACGAAATCACCTCAAAATTGGTGGGACGATTAGTCAATTTTCAGGAACCGTTTGGTTAGGATTTGAAAGCAATTGGGTCAAAGGTCAAGGTCATTTATAACTCAAAAAGCATTCAACAATATTGCATGAAATCTGGTGGGATGATTGTTTTTATCCAAGAACTATTTGATTAGATTTTAGGAACGAATGGATCAAAGGTCAAGGTTATTTATAATTCAAGGATTATTGAATTTTCAAGGTCATTTATTAGCGGCGACGAAGATATGCGCTCTATGAGTGTCCATCATATATTTTTATATATAATTTCCCTCGTGAGTTTATTTATTTATTTATTTTGTGTCTGCTTTTACTCGACGGGTATTAAACATGAAGAATGTAACTATTAACAATCGATCTAATTATAACAATCGACCTAATTAATTTACTGATCTATTGTTAATACGCAGAAGTATTTTAATCCTTATAAAGATTATAATCTTTAACAAGATTATAAACTTTATAATCATGTACTACTCTTCAATCCAACTCATATTTATGGTTATGTTATTCAGTCCCAAACTCATGTGAGAACACTCACATCGACTCATATTTATGACTATGTTATTCAGACCTAAACTCATGTAAACTCATGCAAGAACACGAATTCAATTATATTATTAACTTTGATGTCGCCGTTCTTAACTCTTTGATAAAGCCAAACTTACCACCCAAGACCTGGGAAAACTCTGGGCGCATTTGGCCTTCAACCCTTCTATAAAACCAAATTGAGAATCATTTCAGTTGTTCAGTTCTACCCCTTCATCGTCACTCCTTGACGTGTTCGCCGGTACACCGTGTGTCTAACATAAAGTGTTCGAGCTCTATCGATCTAGAACTCTTGATCAGTTAACTCTTGAGTAACATTCCATAATAGTGACTGAGTGAATTAAGTGCCGATAGACTTATTATAATCAAGCTTACTAATACTATTCAAGGAAGAAATAAAACACAAGTTATCGAACCAATTGATTTATTATATTAGATTGTGTTACCGTGACTTTCATTTACCCCACTTAATTGTAATTATTGAATTATAAAGGCAATTGTTATTTATTTTGATCAACTTGAATTTACGAAGACTAAGAACCTGCAAATTAACTAAGAAGTCTTTTTCGTCTTTGAGGAAAATAAAACAAAGACTAGAGAGAGAAACAAGAAAGTTAATAATAACTATGATACGCACGGGAATATATTGACTTGATATTTAAATATCCTGTATCTATTCAATTTTTAAATTTATTTAATCTATTAAATAAATTAGACTATGCAGAAAATTTAATTTTAATTGAATTCATTAAAAGTAACGTAATAATGGGAAATAAATTGGTATTGATGATGACCCGTTAACGGGAAAATACACTAGTTTTTATATATTTTACACGAATATACTATTCAACACGTATTGCATACTGGGTAACATTCAATAAATTTAAAAAATCATATACTATCTCCATACCAATATTTATTTTCAATTTTAAACTGCAATATTAACGATGATACGAGTGAAATTTCATGAAATAACATATATACATATCTAAGCAACAAGTTCTAATATTTTTAAAATTCTATATGCTGTAAATACAGTTCAATATAGGTATTAGTTTTCTATTCTAATGCTCTAAAATGCTTCCTGCTAAAATCTGCTTGGAAATTAAAATTGCATTTTGATATTCATGTTTAAATATAATAAATATCTCTTAGTAAAACTTACATCTTCTTCAAGCAGAAAATTTGAGGAAATTGTGAATTATTTATATAAAATATTGCAAATGAAAAGAAACATCCATCATGCACCGTATCATTAAGAAACTACTTAAGTATTGCAATTTATTTCGATGATACTTGATTTGCTTTCTTTTGTAGATAACATTGCTTTTTATTATATATTGTTATACAAATTAATTATATTGTGCTATTAATAATTAGCAAATATTAACTTGGATACCATCCAGGCAAGAAGGAATATTTCCTTAATTTCCCAGGAATAAATCCTCCTGGATAGTATAGTCCTTAATAAGTCACTATAGTGAACTTACCTGTTGTGAACATATTTAGTTTAGTCTGCTACTAATGACTACAAGTTTTCTATGAATCTCTATATAGTAAATTAGTTATATTGCATGAAAGAGAAGTTCTACCAGTACAGCTCCTCTATAATGAAGTCATATGTAGTGAACCATCCTGATTTTTAAAGTTCTGAGAAAAAAACACCCTGTATAATCAATTTATTTTAAAGAGAAAGAAAATATTTTGTATAGTCTACCATGAAAAGGTCAGTTTTCTATTCATCTCCTAAATCTTCTATAGTAGATTAACTTTCTATATTGAACTAATTAAAGTTCACTATAGAGTAGTTCCAGCGTACCAGACATTGAAAACACGGAATGTGATTTATTGTTTTAAATTCTCACTCTTTTAGAAAAGGTTTTCGGAAAAGGTATAATCATCTGTTCGTTTGAACGTATTCCATGACTTAACAACTTGTTTTACTGCTGCGATATCTGAAATCCAGTGTGTTTGTTGTAAAACGAAACAAAATTAAAAAGCAATATCAACAAATGAATCCATAATGTCTTGCAAACTCTATCATTTCAAGGAAATAATTTAATAACAAATAAAAAAAATACTCCGTATATAATGTATCTAATTCACTATGTCTAGTAATGATAAAATTCAACAGTGATGTATATTATTATATAATAATATTATATATACGTTTATTACATGTATCGGATATTAGTGTATATCCTAATAGTGTTATTCAAATTAGTCATATCAAAGCACATTACACAACTGTGTACAGAATTCATTAGTCATTGCTCATTAATTGCTTCACCCAAAGCACAGTTATACACAATTGCATCTGAAATCAAACTTCTTTGCAATTATACGTATCCCCAACATATGTTACAATTATTTAAGTATTTTTCATATGGCTCTGGGTTAGATTAAAGGAAAGGGTAGTAGGTTTTTAAGTAAGCAATATTATATATATTATGATATCTCATAAAAAAATTAATTTGGATGTAAATATACCACTTTTTTAAATATTTAGGTCGAAGAATCGTTTTAAACAGCGTTGTTATCAATTATCTTTAGATTTTGACTATTTTAGATTTCAGACTTTAATTATAATATAATTCTTCTTCTTCTAACACTGACGCTCAGTATCATATAATAGATGTAAATGCATCATTTCAACACTCAGATTATCACCCATTGTTCACTCGAGTTCATTGACTTACATTAATATGTAATGAAGGTTTTCTCTAAGCTTTAAAGAAAGATATATCTTCATTGAATTTAAAAGGCTTCAACTGAATTTCCTCCATAATGATATCAAATATTATTTCATATTTATTTGTTTAACTGCTTGAATTAATATGTCTGGGATGGATGGAAATATTATTTATTTCAAATTCAACTGAGATTCTTAAGATATCCCAGGCAAGAAGGATTAAATCGTAATATCCCAGGACTAAGTCCTTCTTGCCTTGGATCAATCATATCAAATTATATATTTGATAGCTAAGTTATTCAATATATGGTTATACAAATACAAAGTTATATAAATAACGAGACTGATTTCATTAAATAGAAATAAAGTTTGAATAAGAATATACATTGTAGGTAATGTAAATGGTAATTTTGAAGTGAATTATATTTATGTTGTGATTAGTATATTACATTAAGTTATGATTAAATTCACCGCAGAATCAACTAGATACGAATAATTAAGCTCCATTATTGATAAAGTCGATGAGTTGATAAATGTGTAATACGTTCAGTTTCATATCATATACATATGTTGTAGAGGAAAAAAATAATTCATGATTGTTTGTGTCATTTTATATTAATTTGGTTATCCAGTAGGTAAACAAACCAAACCATTGTTATTGTCGACTTTTCATCGGCGATTTTATTCGTTGATGAAAAGATCAATTATCAACAACGATAAATATTTCGACGAAAATGCAATTGTTATATACCGTACACTTAAAATAACCAACAGTTTATATGTATATATTCTTCTCTCGATATATGATATTTACAAAAAACATCCCGACGATAATATCTGAAAATAAAATATTTTACGATAGAATACGATCAATGTTTAGAGTGATGGACAGACAATACTTTTTTCCTACGGTTAAATCTACTAAGACCTAAATCAGGATATACTTATATGAAATATATTCTCATAACCCTAGATAATATATAGTAGAACTCCTCAATAATGAAATCCTGTATAGTGAACGTAGTGTCCTGAGTATAAGGAAGATAGCCTCTATAGTGAACAAATTTCCTTTTGTCTGCCTTGAATGGCTACCAGTTTTAGAAAACTACTGACCATTTTATGGTAGAATAACGAGAATTTGTTCACTAGAGAGGCTACTTCTTTACTCAGGACACTACATTCATTATAGAGGAGTTCTACTTTACATCTGAACTAAGATAATTTAGTAAATAATACACGGTAACCCAAGTAACCATGACTCACTGTGCCAACATTGGCACTAGATGGGTTGATGGGCAAGAGATGGCAGACTGAAAAGTAGCCTAGAAATTACATGGGGATAATGTGGTTTTCCATTCTCATGGAATGTTACCTTGTGAGAAGGTTGGTTCAATGTTGCAAATCCATCCCATTGAATTGTCATATTGGCCCAACCTGATTACTATATAGCGTATCAATATTATAGGGCGGAAGCTTTATTAACATATTGGAAAGACCATTTCTTGGAATAGGAAGGATTCAATCATTCGCAATTTATAAATGTCTTCAAATTAATATTAAATTATTAATCGTTCAGCAAAACTATTTTTTTAATGCTAAGTTTAAGTGACTAAACGAAGATGATCACATGAACGATAAAGAGTTACAGTTTTAGTTTCAAGGTTTAGAATTTATATTTAAAATAACACAATTTTAATATAAAGTATAAGTAAATAAGCTATATGATGTGTAAAATAATAACGAAGGGTGAGTGGCACTGAGTGATTTTATAGCGTGGTTGCCAGATGCTAGTTTCTATGAAGCTTGGCTATCTTATTAATTAGCTACTGTTAGCTAATTGTGACAAACTTAACACATTTTCAAAATATTTATATGATTAATTACGAATAGAGGATAATATGCAATCCTAAACTGAATAAGTGAACATATTTGTTTCCGGTATGAGCCTGGTTTGTATTTTCGGTTATACATAGTGAAATTTTAAAATTCAGGTAGTTTGTTAGTGCTTTTCGTTGGAGGAGGTATTAGTATTTTAATTCCCTTAATTAATTAAGGAAATTCTTCAAAACTGCACCCTGCGGCCTATTTAAAGTTATAAAATGGTGAGTTGAAGTTTTTTAAATATACTTATAGTTATTTTATATAGTTTATTCGATACAGTTATTGCCTGCTTCTATAGGTGCAGTACCTAATTAGGTACCGAGCTGAATAATATTTTCTTTAGCCTATGGCTAAATATATGTACCTAGGGTAATTTTCGAGTTATTAATTTATCTTACGGTGTCACTTTTTCTCGATCTTTATAGAAATAAAGTACTACAGCAACTTGAAGATTAAATGATAATAGTTTTTCAAGCTTGATCGAAAACGTGAAAACGTCCGATAACTCGGAACTTACCATGAAATATTAATTTAAATTTCTCTTTAAATATAATAATTTAAATTTGAAATGTGATTCGATTTCTGAAAGTATATAACCACTATCTAGGTATGTTAATTATTTAATTTTAAAATAGTTACAGAGATAACCTGTTAGTTACAACAAATTTGGATACACGTACTTTTGTTCATCTCTAATAACTACAAAATTTGCTTACAAGTATAGTAAATATTTAAAGATAGGTAATCGATGTAACTGAAATAAATACAGCTACGGAACTCTGCAAGTGATATTGAGAATTGATTAAGTAATTAATATTTTCTTTTTCAGGGTAGAGGTCATTACCATCGCCATAAGAAAAGCTTCAAATTTTGAGAGGTATAGACAAGGCAGTTACTGCAATAACGGAAGGAAAAAAAGGCGCAACAGAATGTGGACGAACCCATGGCCATGGCAAGGATGTAAATTATTAGACCTCTCACTGAATTATTGTATTCTTGTTTTTCTTAGCTATGTAATTCGATTGAGACCATTTCCATAGATAATAAATTTTGTTTTGATCTCAGGGTTATAGTCAGCTTTTTTATTATAGACATGTTAGTTGTAATATCATATATAACTATTCTATACTATATTATAATAACTCTTTATACTTATGATATAAAGCTAGATGTATTGTTTAATGTAACTGTTGAATCACCTTTTTAATGGATAGGTTTTTTAAGTTTGTTCTACTCTTTTGTTGTAACGATCTACGAATAAATAAATGAAAATCTAGAAGATGATTTTTATTTATCTTAATCATTATGATATTCATTTTATTAATAACAATTCTCTATTATTAATCTATTTAATGCTTCAAAAGTAATTTATTAAACCTTATGATTTATTTATTGTGACCAGATGGGTCCAATTTGGTAGTGCCATATTTAGCACATGGAAACCACCTAGTACCAAAGTAATTTCAATATTGGTTGCCAGTGCTTTTTCGACCCTGGCCCCATCATCCTCGGCATCATCTTATACCAAGATGGTTTCAACATAAGCCGCCCATGCTTTCACCATGTGGGCCCAGTTTGTAAATGACCACACAGTACCAATGTGGTAGTGTCATGTGTCACATGGAAACCACCTAGTACCAAGTTGATTTCAATACAGCTTGCCAGTTCTTTCACGATCTTGGCCCCATCAACCTCGACAACATCTTGGGTCAAGATGGTTTCAACATTAGTAGCCCATGCTGTCACCACGTTGGCCCATTTTGCAAATAACCACACAGTACCAATATGATTTGTCATCAGATTACGGGCTTGAATGGCACCTAGTGCCCACATTGCCCCATTAACTGTGGTTGCTTGGGAAGTACGTATGTACATTTTGAACGCTTTTTCCATTATATATCCATCAATTTTTACCTGTTGTATCATTTGAATTTGTAGACTAAAGAATAATATTGATAGGTATAAGAAATGAGTTGATAACTCTTTGAATATATATGAGTTATGAAATATGAATTCTACATACTATAACTTCACTTGCAGCTCCCCCATTCATTTTCTCAAATTGGAATGCATCGAATATTGTTCTATCTTCTGGTACGCGGAATTTTATACTTCTTTCTCGTAATTTCTATCAAGCTATAGAGTATATCTGATATCAAAGATATGCAATACATTGTCTTATATTGTTATTAAACTAACACTGTTATTCACTATATAAAGAGAATTCAATTAATAACTTATCACACGTATTAAAACAATGTAACTATGTGCACTATTTTTGTTAATAATATTGTAGCTCAAAATAGATTCAATTTGCGTACATTCTACAATATCATATTGCAGCACGTATATTCTATGTAATATTGCCAATATAAAGTGATTAATTACCTATATGTGTTCACATTTCAATTTTCCGGTTCATATTCCGAGTTATGAATAGTATTGGAATATTTTAAGCATTGTAATTAATATGCAAGTTTCTATAAAATCATTTTCAGAATGGATTTGCATATAACTGTTAATAAATTTTAAGACATGTTAAATTGTTAATATCATTGAAGAAAGGTTTTCGATTATTTTATTCGAAAGATTAATTAAAATTGATAAAAGAAAAGGGAATGAACTAAAAGAATGAAATCCTGTGGTTAGAATTTAAATTTATAACTTTAACACACATTTCGTCATGTCCAAAGAAGTATAAATACTGTCCTTGCACGCATTTTAAAGGATAAATCAAAATCAACAATATCGATTAATGTGAATTATTTCGCGTTGATTAGAGAATACCTCTTTTTAATTAAAATAATCATAAAGTAGTTTCATCAGAACGCAATGAATATATTTAGATCGTAGTTATGACTGCAAGAGAACGTGTATATATTATAATATATATTGTCGTCACTGCAATCGAAACTTGATGGATTGATTGCAAGAGATATTGGAGATAGAATTTATACGCTATATACGTAGTCATCATACTACTGTCATAACACCATGAAATTTCAATAGATGTATCTTCAATAACAGTACTTCATAACAAATCCTAAAGGGTCAAATATCATCAGAGCGATGCTTGATACTCAGTGTTGTATCTCCCTTAATTGATGTTATATAATCGTTTATATTCTTGAATATATATAAATGTGTTTTATGCAATTTGGCTAACTTAACTACATTTATTAGATTGGTTGTTAAATATTTACTACGGATTCAGTTAAAATATAGGCACTAATCAATCAATACCTTTGCAGAATTGTGTAAGGTTATGTTTATTTATTCATTTGTAATCTTGTTATATAATATTGTTCTTCGCATAACTGAACCAATGTTCAACTAAATTGTCTGAAATTTAGTTGGACGATTGGTCCATTTGAATAGATTTGGGATCAGTCGAGTCGATGGTCAAGGTCAAGGTCATGAAAAGGTCAAAATGAAACAAAATTCAGTGGCGGCGAAGGTATGCACTCGGTGAGTGCCCTTCTAACTTCACATATAATTAATACTACAACCACCACGCAGTCAATTTGACTGATTTTTTTCTTTTCAAACTTTTGTATCTCATAAATTATTATTCCTGTCGAATTAAAGGGGCAGTACAGTGAATATTTGTTTTTAACAATTTTAATGTCAAACGATTACTTAGTATGAATAAAGTATATTGTGTGACATTTCAATGTTCAATAAAATCTAATAATGGAAATATATTATATAATTAATTTCTTACCAAATGCTAACGGTATAGATAGTCTACCAATTCACATAATCTTTTCACCATTTCACAAAAACAAAGGTTGATTACTGCATATATAAATTAATATGAAAAACAACAGTACAAACACGTACTGATGAGTGCAAATGATTCAGCTAGGTACGTGTCGCTAATTTTATTATATACTTTTTATATGAACATTTAAAAATAAACGAGTATTCAAATATTACATAATTAAATATTCTGAATCGATTTAATTAAAACCAATTTGGCTATTGTTTGATTTTGATTTTACTATCCCTTTAAATTCCAAATGACATTTGAACAGCATTAATAATGTGCTGTCAGATGTCACATTATATCAATGTTCTGCATTTATTCGATGGTTGTATTGACAGTTATTATTAAAATAAATTAGTACTCTACCATAGTAGAAAAAGTTAAATTTCATTACTTCAGTCAGAGTTCATAAACATCTCTCCATTTTAGAGATCTTTTTAGGAACTTTATGTGTACCTAAGTAATTGTTATAGTATTAATTATTAACAAGTATTATATATTATATAACAGATAATAATGATGGATGTAAAACCATGGAGGATTAAAATTAAGAGAACAACATTTAATCTTAGTAATCCATGATCTTATTTAATATAATTGTAATCTTTCATTGTAATCTTTCCTTCATATTGAATATAAATAATCTATAATTGTGTAACAACAAATTAATATGTTTTTACACGTTATAACATTGATCCAACTTATTTTATTCCATTATATTATTTTGATTGCTATATAATTGTAATATAAATACCTACTGAAACAAAAATAATTCCCATATTGAAAGATTTCACCTAATCAATTAACATTATTGATATATATTTTTTAGTTAAATCGTATTTACTATACTTCGCTCATTATGTCTATGGTATATATTTTATCAACCACAAACTTCAGTTTCAGAGAAGGTATATTTCTCGTGCCTAATTTATTTAGAGAACTTTGTGTCTCTTCATTTCCATGCCTTAAATATATTTTCCCTGTCTCGAAAAGATAGACTTTGTAGCGGTGGAATGGATTCGCACCCTAATTGCACCCTAGGTACTACCTTGCCTGCAAAAACTTCATTCTAAATATTTATTGCAGGGATGAGAATTAATGATCTCGCCACATAAACAGTTTGTGAACATTTAAAAGACTCTTGAATAGAAGGTGGTGTGTGTCTTCATCAGGGCATTTAATGGCTTAAGTGAATCACTTCACTGTGTTTATATTATTTATAAAGATATTTATCACCAAAATGATGTTAAATCTCTTGAAATGATTTATAAATTCAATATGTACTATTTTTCCAAATGTTCATGTCTTCCATTTTAACTAGGATAATGTGCATTATTTTTAAATATTATTGCTTTAAAATGGTTCAATAAAAGATGTCGAAAAAATTAAAGGTACTCAACCACATGTGTATATAAGTTGATATAAATACCTCTTCAATATCAAATATTACACTTTAATCAGGAAAGAATTACTACTTTTATTATAGTTATACATAGGTGTTTTTTCAATCTTAAATTACGTAAGAGTGAGAATAACTATTGGCCAAATAACAACTGCGATATGAAAGACTTTGTCTTCAAAGAGAAAACTTGAGGTGTTTCCTCAATCAGAAATTTAAGGCCTCACTCGGAAAAAGTTTGAAAATTTGATTGTATTTCAAAAGTTTATTATGTATAGATCGACTGAATTGATGGAATAGTAAATTACCTTTTCTAAAGTCAACTAACAATTTTACTGTATAAATAGCCTTTTTAAAACGTTTGAAATTTTTCAAAAATAGAATGTAAGTTCAATTTATAATAGATTCCATACATCTTAACAATGCCTATTATCTATCATTGATACTTTTATAAGATAATTGTTATTTTACTTTCATTTTTTTAATTTGATAATTTATAGTTATTTTTCGTTATAATAAATATAAATATTCACTGAATAGCTGCACATTTTATCGTGTAGGTTGCAAGTAGGTATTCATTTGCCAGTGAATGTAAGCGCTATCTTTTTGATGGAGAGTGTGCCTGCCTCTATCTATATTAAACTTGCACCAAAATCCTCCCAAATCCGAGGTAAGCATTAGAGATTTCTTCTCCATGATATATAAACTCTATCACGATATTTCCCTCACAATACATCCATTTATTAAAGTGAGTATAAGCTACATAATTCTTTTAAATGAGCTCCCTTAATGACATTTGTAGGTATAATATCATTTAAACTGCTACCCAGAGAGAAAGTTATGGAGGGGACATAAAATTGAAGATGGAACTCTACCTAATCTTCTATGACCCCAGTATAACTATCCCTGTTAGAAGAATTTGTAAGAAGATTAATATGGGATTAATCTTCTATAGTGTAGGTATGAATGATTAAGTAGGGTACCATCTTAATATTCTAAGCACCCCCCCCCCTTAAATTTCCTCTCTCTATGGTAGAATATTTAGTAAGGAAGATTAATATGGGACAAATCTTAATCTTCTATAGTGTAACTATTAATGATTAAGAAGTGTCCCTTCTAAATATTCTATTACATCAATCCCTGATAGATTATCAAGTTAAGAAGATTAAAACGGGATACCACTTAATCTTCAATAGTATATAACCATTCATAACTAAGTAGCGTACTATTTTAATCTTCTATTTCACCACTCTACAAGTTATAACGTTACCACTGGATGGCTATATATAATAGTCTATAGGTTGATATAACTCCAGTGAACATTTACTGCATGAACTACAAACTAGAGGAATTGTCAGTGCGAATAAAGGAGCATCGTTTATCCCTGACTTTACAATCGATGTCAGAGCACTAATGGCCAGCTATAGATTGAGGTTAGCCTCTTAATATCATGAAGCATGCGAGTAGAGAGAATCTTCACTGTAATCATCTGGAGAATTTCCTTATGCTAACCTTTTATAAAATTATTATCATAAGTTTATTATTGAATACTACAATCTGTTTTCGTATTTGGTTTTTAGTGATTAAAATATGGCCACTAAAACAGTAAATACAGTTTTATAACTTTAAAGGGGCAGTACATTCAGAATTAAACTTACGTCAAATTGATACAAAAGCTATTCAGAACGTATAAGTAATATTACGAAATTAGTTACTCTTCAAAATATTTTTTATAAAAATCTGAATGGAAAATTGCATCAATCTAGTGGTTTGTTTCAGAGTGAGAAGCCATCTTTGCTTTCAACTGACAATGATTATAGGTACAACTATTATTATGGATAAAGTACAGTACTTAATATTGAAAATCGAATTCAAAATTTATAGTACATACTTTAGAAACTATAATCTAGAAATAATTAAGCTATGTAACCTAACAATTAATGAGCCATTCAAAATACACGTGACAATGCAATGGTTTCTAACAGAGGATATAAAAACATTTTTATTTCAGGAAATATACTCTATTTTTGTCGAATTAACTCATATTTATAAAATAGATATACAGACCTATAATATCAGTTTAAGCAAAAAATCTCGATCCTTTATGTGAGTGTACTGCCTCTTTAATTGCATATTGATTCTAAAATACAGTACTTTGTTCCTTTGTAAATACATATTGTATGAATTATTTATGAGTGATATGAAATGGTTTACTATACTGTAGAATACAGAGTAAATAAAAAATAGTATATAACATGCCTCAGTAACCGGTAACAAGCTTAAAAAGGTGCAGTTTTTAATAAAAATGGCATAGGATCGAAAGATCTTTATGGATATGTTTATGTTCCTACATACACATTCTATAATCCTTCATACCAATTTGGGAAATATTTTTCATTATACTGTAGGTATAATAATTACTAAGCATACATAACTCTCTGCAATTTAGTAACTCTGAGTAAATAGTTTGTAAGATAAATGCAATTGGATACCCTTCAGATACACAAGATTCAAACTTTAAACCCTCCATCCAACTCCGGCAACTGTATGAACAAGCCTATTGTCTTTCAATAAAACCTTCCACTATTTTGCTAAGCCCGACCCAAGTTTAATTATATGGCAATTTCGCCAAGTTAAGGAGCATGAAGTTCTTGCAGTGGTTTCTGAATCTCTAAAAATAGTTAAGGGATTAGAACCACTTATAAGTTCGGCTGGAACATTTGCTTTAAACCTGTTATCGTAATTAAAGGCAAGATTGAGTTGTTGTTGAGCACTTTCACACAAAGATTATGTTCTGTTGCCTCTAAGTTACTCCTTTACATAAACTTTAGATTATTCAAATCGCGAGCAAAACTTAACTTCCAAATTTTGTTTCTCATTAAATATTCTTCCAGTTACGCTCAAAATTATTAATTGAAATAATTGATAACAATTGGAAGATTGGTGATGATTTATATACCAATATATATCTTATGATTAAAGTAAAATACATGGTTTATATTATCGATTTTGTCTATTGTTTCAATTGAAATTTATTTATTAAAATTTGAATAAGTAATTAACTTCATACTGGATGTAAGTTTTTCTCAGATAAAATTACTTATATGGTCATAATAATATAATTTTTATTTAAAATTCTTCTCAGATGGCACTTGTATCGTAATAAATCATCAATTGAACTTTATTTCTTATACGTAGAAGCATTATAATGACCGGTGATTTTTCTTTCAAATTTGACTTAGAAGTTGAGATATCTGGATGAGAAATGTAGATTGTTAGTATGTATCTATATTGTATCTACTGCAATTAAATGTTTAATATGAGATAGTAGTATATCCTAGATTTACACAAAATGAAACTGTTCATCATTTTAAGCTCAATTCTTGAATTAAAAAAGAGGTTATTTAAACTCAAGTTGGATTTTTTTTTATTTCAAGCTTTCGAATAGAAAGATTTTTATTCATCATCAGGAGAAGTGTAAAACGGGTCAAACAGATCAAAAACGACTATGGACAAGGATAACAAAAAAAAAAACAATAAACGATGAGTTTAAATTACATCATGATCGTACGGATTTCCAGTTGGGTATGAATCTTTTCAATCAGATTGTACTGTTTCGTCTGGTTTCTATAAATAGTTGAATAAATTAGTTATCCCACAATAGAAGAAGGAAGCGTTTCAGCTAATACGGTAGACTAAGAGCTATCATGATATACTGCAGTCTCTTGAGAGCTTATACCAAGAGTTGAGACGATTTGAGACAGTGTCACCAGGAGAATCACGAAATTCCTCTATAGTTTACATCAGGGGAAATCCTACTGACGATCCAATTAAATTGGTCTTGATCGACTGCATTTGAATATAGAGGGAGTACAAAGGCAAAGGCACTATTCGAATTGCATCCTAGTCTACCATTCAGCAATCATTACAGGAGTATCAGGCAAATCAAAGGGGAAAATGAATATGGATATGCAGTCCCGATAAGGTTTTCAAGAAATCATGTCAGGGAATCTACTTACAGGTACTAGAAGATGGATATTGCAACTCTGAATGCGATGATGTAGACTAGATTCTTATTCTGTAAGGGAATATTTCCAACTGCCATAGTGTGAATCGGGGGAGATTTTCGATACTTTTTGTTACATTTGATAATGATAAATTGATAGCTTTATTTTCAGTTATCAAATCTTGACAATTTTTAATAAATCATTTATTCAAGCAATTATTTCCCTTTTAGTAAATAGTACACATTAAGAAGTAAAATGAACTCAAAACAAATAAAATTATATAATGATTTAGGGCATACGTATTATTTTTTAGCTATCCAAAACTTTTTCTGTTTTTAAAACATAATATCTTTGTAGTATAAATTCATTTTTGAAGCATTAGCTTTATGTCATGGAATTTTGTCTATAAAAAGAAAGTTCACAATATAAAATAACTATGTTTTTTTTTATTATTTTTTTTTGTTATTTCTTCTAATGGCTCATTTAATAAATTTATTGGTAATACGTGAGCTCTTTTACTGTGATACATTAGCTATCGGCAATTTAAGCAGTCTTCGCTATATATATATCTTTGTAAGTCAATTAAACGATATATAATTAATTTGAGCGCACTTTTCTCATAGTTTATTTTGTATGTTGTATAACTCGTATAAGATATATAAAATATAATATTACTAAATAGCTACCTAAGCTCAATATCAATTCTTTATCTATATTTCGATTAATTTTGAACTTCAATACAATTAATATCTGTCATATCTGTAGATCCAGAATTTGAATTAAAAACGAGTTTAAAAATTCTTAGTTTAATTTACTTTCACTTTTTCGTT
Source organism: Caprella mutica (assembly GCA_947561585.1). Lineage (NCBI taxonomy): Eukaryota > Metazoa > Arthropoda > Malacostraca > Amphipoda > Caprellidae > Caprella > Caprella mutica. The sequence goes on from CANNZV010000763.1 coordinate 78,413, forward strand.
CAATTGTCGTAACAGAATTCAAGTTTAACATCTTAAGAGTTGGTGGCAGCTTATAGTTGAAACTACAGAGCAATCAGTGGATGTAATCTGTGTCCACTTCCTCTCGTCCATGTGAGTTAATACCTACTACAGTCCATGCATTGAAGCCAGTGGATACACCTACAGACGAACAGAGTATTCATTTAACGCTAATGGAGAGACCGTTATCTTGAGTGCTTCTTCGTATATCAAACATGAGTTGTTTCCATCAACAGTAACTTTGATAAATTGTTGTCGAGAAAATTGTATTCGGTCAATATGATTTAAAATAGTGGAGGGAATATACTACAATATTTGAAATGGTATAGTAGAAGAAGATGTATGTATAGCCAATCAATATTAGTAGAATTTTAATGTTCCAATAACCTGTATTAGACATTACAGTCATGGTCTAAGAAGAGTAAGTGTTTAAGGTCGGTAATTCTGCGTAATTTGAATCGCATTCGCTAAAACAACTCCCATGGCGAAGATTATGTACTGAAATGGACTTTTTCTTTTGGGATTATGTCAGGTGAACTCAGGCTGCCAGAAAAGCGGATCAAAATGATAGAAACACGAAGGCCAGATTCAGTGTCACCCTCCTGTGAAATATAATCAAATTACACTGCAAAACCTGAAAACGTATTCCCCTTTTCAATTTCCCAACCAAAAATATATTGAAATGAACGACCAGCCAAAATAAAAATATTTTATATATATATTGTCTGTCTATATCATTGATTTAATAGCAAAGTATGATTAATTTTACATTTAATTACTCTTTCTTTATTCTTGGGTGACGTTAAACAAACACAGTGAATAATAACTTTAACAGCTCTCTATCAATCGATTCATCAAACTTTCGTGACTTCATAAACGTTAAAAAAACAGACCCCATCTAAAACCTCAGAAAACTCTTACTTCTCGTAATTACACCACGAAGAATATCGAAAAGTAACACGCAATATCAGTCGCTTATAGATTTCATTAGGCGGAGATATAGGCTAAAAATTAGTTTAATTGTTAGAGCGTGGGCGCCATTATCTGCTAAATTGCCTCTGGATTGGGGAATGTGAGACCTGAATGTCTATCTTCTGAGTGGCAGTTTGGAAATAAAGATAACTTGGAGGAAACTAATACGAGAGGAAAGGTTATGGAGGGGCCATAGAAGATTAACTAGGGTCATCTCTTAATCTTATGTGGCCCACCATAACTTACTTTCTGAGTAGAGGAACCCAGTGAGAAAGTTATAGTTGGGCCGTATGAAATTAACTAAGGAATTCTATCTTAATAATTTGTGGCCCGATCTATTATTTTTCTCTGGTTGAATTATTATCCAATTCATATCAGTTTATTATATAATTGGGAAAAGGTGTACTTAGTCTTCGACTGAGATCATCGAAGCTATACTTCCACTTCTGTTGTTATATTAAATATTAAAAATGAGGTATCATAGATAATTGAAATAAGTAAATATAAATACTTGCATTGACTTATTTAGCACAATGATATACTTGTTATCGAAGATTAAAATATAACATTAGTTCGATGATTTTCCGTATTTTAAATAAGATTACAAATTTAATTTTTGTCACAAATGAAATAGAAGTAAAAATGTTCAATTTTTTTTTTTGCTAGGTGCCATGAAAGGAATTTGCCATAAGACTGCTTAATTATAGCTTATAGTAATACCTAAGTATCTATGAAACCTACCACATTTTTTTAATCCATGGCCAATAATTAATCAAACAACAGAAAGGGAAGAATAGCTTCGATGATCTCATCTTAAGTGTACCTTTATGTCTAAAATTCATTTATAAATACTTCAAATATCCTCTTGTATCTAATAATAATGAAATCAGTAAACAAATACCTTTTTATATATGCGTACTTTCATGATTTATAATACAATATGCGAAATTGATAGTTCAGATACATCGTAGAACCTGTATAGTGTATTCGTTTTCTAGAACAGAATGCAATTTAGTAATTTAAAGAAAATTTGTTCACTATAGAGTATAGAGATACTTCCTTACTCAGGATACAAAATTCACTATAGAGGTTCATAATTTAGAGGAGAATTCTATACTGCACTCAAAGAAATTCTGATGCACCCAGGTGTTTCGAGTTCACCCTATGGCTTTGTCTCTAAAGCGAGACACTTTAGTGCATCAAACTATAGTTATTATTAGTTATTATTACAAAATGAATATAACTTTTTAAACATCACCACCACTCTTCCTCCTCTGCATTTTTGGAGGGGGAGGGGAATAATTCTTTTCTGAATGATCAATATGTTATTGAGTGATCAAAGTGTAATACAAAATACTCAGATTTTATTTTTAGTCGTGATAGAACTTGATATTATAAATACATTACAAATTATAGTCTATTATTTGATTGGGAATTGAGTACTTTTTCATAAATGCAGATCAAAATCAATATAATCTTATTACTTCTTAAACTAAATTTCCTTTTCTTAAAAAAAATATTCTTCTGAAATTTTCTTTTGAAATTTTTCTTTTGAAAATTTTCTTTTTGAAATTTTTCTTCTGAAATTTTTCTTTTGAAATTTTTCTTTTGAAATTTTTCTTCTGAAATTTTTCTTTTGAAATTTTTCTTTTGAAATTTTTCTTGTGAAATTTTTCTTTTAAAATGGAAAATATATGAAAATTACAAATGTAGATGCTTCAAAAATAACCAATTAAAATTATCATCCCAATGTCCCATATAGCAATTCATCACAATTAATAATATTATCACATAAATCATAGGAGAGGATTTATGTTCGCAAATGAATAAATGTAACTGGCAAAGCCGATGAGGGAAATTAATGAAATCGCACTAACAACTTAAGATAAGGGAATGTGATATACAGGCAGGCCTCGCTTTAATTACAACTCTCTTTAGTAAAAGTGGAACTTTTTTCGAGTCATGTCTCGAAATAAGAACTGTTCGTAGACATAGAAACCGGAGACAATTTTTCGTGATTAATTGACGGTAACTATCAAAAACATCAAAATTATAATCCAGATAAGGTTATTAGAAGCAATTGGTTTAGAAATTCAACATGTCATATTTTGGGGTAAGTTCCGTGTTATCGCACGGTTCCATATTTTCGAACACGTTAAAATCTCTGTATATATTAATCATTACTTTTATTTTAATTGGTATTCATAATACCAATTAGAATAGAGGTTGAATATTAATTATGATTATTATATTTTCTTTTCTGACGTGTTCGAAAATGTAGAACTTTCCAATAACTTGAAACTTAGTACCCTTCTTCCAAAAATATTTCATAGAGCATAAAATTGCGGTTTGTTCAATGTAACACAAATAAATAAAGAAGTCTAAGTATCTATTAATTACTCACCTATACTGAGTGAGAGTTATGCTATGCTTGGATTTCAAAAGCCTTAATAAATTCACTATTTTAAACTTTCAGTCACAAGCACTGTTTGATAATAGGCTTATATAGTACTTTAACCACAGTTCATAGAATAGGGACTATAAACTGTGATTCTAATTCTAGAACAAATTTTCTTTCATTATAACTCATAGAAAATGATATACATAATTAAGGAGAGACAATTACAATTTTTTTGTTACTTTACCTCGAATTAGTTACCGTTTGGTAATTAAACTGAGTTGTGATTTGGTAACTAAAGCGGGGAATGCCTATATGTAGATATATATGAGAAAAAAAACTAGGTGGCTCAAATACCGGTTAAATAATTATGAGTAAACCAAAATATAATTGATCATTTATCAGTTATACATATAATTAAAATATAATTTAAAATGAGTAATGTTAAAAGAGAGAATAACTTTTTATATGCATTTGAGCGAGTTTCTTTTAAAATGACAAACAATTTCTACTTACATATTATATGGGATAAAAACCGTGGCCCGACAATAATTATTGGTCCCAGGACAATTGGGCCCTAAGACAATTGAATATAGGACCATTGCCATTGATCCAATACAAAAATTGTGGTCTCTAATTAATTAAATTAATAACAGTAGATTCGGTTAGAAATGAACTCGGATACAACCCGAAGTGTTAATATTTTGATTTTGTATATAAATAAATGCATACATATGTAATATTTAACTTATACTTGAAAGCTTTATCGAGGCTTGGCGATTGTTAAAATGACCTGATGATTTGCTTGCAGATATTTCACTACTTTAATACAATCTTAATTTTCAGTATTTATACGTAAAAATCAACAAAATAGACAGAGAGACAAAAGTACAACCCATATTGTCACATCGGTGTCCGGAAAACTGCCAGGCAGAAAACTGCCGAAGCGGAAAACTGCCAGGCGGAAAACTGCCAATCACTTATTGGTAATACATGTATATTTGTTGACTTTCTGAAATATTATTTAGTTATAAACACATTTTAATTTATAAAAAACGGCGTTAGTCCTTCTTTAGAGGTTAAGGGGACATTCATTTTTACAGTAATAACTACATAGATATTGGAATACTTAAATAATACTAAAAAAAAAAAAATTCAACAAATCTACTTTATTAGTAAACTAAACTTCAGTACACATAAAGATTTTATAATTACTATTTTTAACTTATTTTCAAAGTTACATAAATTTTAAAAATATGTTCAGTTACGTTTAATTTCCTATTGACGTCAGCAATATAGCCTTTGGTTTCGAAGCAAACGTTAAACCCTGTGTACTGATTTGTGAATACTAGATAATTAGATATTCTCACAATAATGTAATTTTAAATTATACAATAAATTAAGTGAATGGTAAATCAACTTATATGTATGTTAAATAGTTATTACATTTACATTTTTATTCTCCATGTCATTAACACAACCCATTTATTTAAAAAAAATTAATTTATATGTAAAAAGTATTATTAATTAATATACAATCAATTCCATCGAGTGAAATTGTCAGAGAATTATGTAAGTAATAGCAGTTTAATAATCATAGATGATGGGTTGCAAATTCTAAAAATTTCACGCACATCGATCAAAGTTTTTTTTTTATTGTGAGTACAAGTGAATATTAAGCTTCCCTACAAACAATTCCATGTGTATACCATGTGGCACTTACACATTTAAATCATGTGTATACCATGCATATTTTTGGAAATGGATACCATATTTATTGCATGTTGTTTTACGGGGTAATATGGTAAATTATATGTGGTTACCATATGTTATAAGTATGGTATTTAACATGTTGCTATGAATGTGGTAATTAACACTTGGTAAACACTTGTTATAAGTATGGTAATTTACATGTGGATATGATGTGGTGTATACAATCTCTATTTGATATGTTTTTTTATGATATGGTTTTAAAATTTCATAACCACATGTTAAGTATTTGTTTTTATGATGGTTAGATTGGTTCAATGTGGATAACACATATTCATACTCCATTGCCACATTAAAACCATTAAACCACATGGTAAATATGTGAAGGCAATAGGGAATGGTTTGCAGGGTTGAACACTTGTTCAATTCTCAAATTATAAACACAAAACGAAATAATTAGACACTAAACCCGTTATGAACTGATAATGTAAAGACGCGTTGTGTAAACAATGAAATTGTACTCTGTCCCAAATACAATAATTTTTATTCCTTTGTTTCTTCTCATAGTATTTTCTAAGGAAGGTTATATTTTCAATTTCTATATTGTAATTGATTAATTTCTGTAATATTTATCTAATTATGAATTCTCAATATTTTTCTAATCAATTTGTGTACATTTAACTATTATTTTTATTTTGTAAAAATGAATATCCCTTTAACTCCTTAACGAAAGGCAAACGGCTTTTTTATAAATTAAATGTCCTTATTGACTAAACGGATTAAATTGCCAATAATTGACTGGCAGTTTTCCGTTTCGGCAGTTTTCCGCCTGGCAGTCTTCTGTGTATCGGTCACATCTAATGAGTCACTAATTTATGCTTTGAATCAATTCATTACGTGAGTTGTTTGGACTTTATTCATGTTTTCATGTGTGTTAAAACGGTATCCGGTAAATTCATCGCATGTTAAATTTCATCGCCGGTAAATTCATCGCATGGTAAATTTATCGGATGGTAAATTCATCGCATGGTAAATTCATCGCATGGTAAATTCATCACATGGTAAATTCATCGCATGGTAAATTCGTCGCATGGTAAATTCATCGGATTGTAAATTCATCGCATGGTAAATTTATCGCATGGTAAATTTATCGCATGGTACATTCATCGCATGGTACATTATATAGGTAAATTGATTAACTTAAATAAACTCTTTGCAAATAATTGCAGACTTTACTTTACTTTTTGTTAGATTAGGGTAACTGGTTTGTACGAATCTGTGCTGTTAGTTTATTATTAATGATTGGATTTTTAGTAATAGAATGTCAAATTATTTTCATATGTATACCATACAATTGCTATAAAATTTATTAAAATATTAAATATGTGGGATACTGCATTATTTTATTATTTTATAATTATGGTAATTTTTACCTAATTTATATCATTTTTAAAATTACTTACATGTTTAACTACTCATAGTTTGAATAACAACACAACTGTATGATCAGTAGGGCTGTGACAATAATTAACATTAGTTGATTCAATTCATTTTATGGATTGAATCAACTTACTATGAGAGTTAAAAGTTAGGTACTTGTAGAGAATTTCAACGTATGTTGAAACAACCATGACAGAGTGTATTGTTGTAACTCACCAAGACTGTTAATTCAATGTATCTGAAGTATAAATTAACTTACTATGAGAGTTGGCACTACTTTTTTAAGTTTATGAGTGAGTCAAAACGACTGTTAGGTTTTACCCAGCGTCAATTTAACTACTTTTAAGTAGTACCTGCAACTCACCACGTAGGTATAGAGCAAAATCAAACAATTCATATAAGTCAAAACAAATCAAATTTGATTTGATTCAACTAATCCTTTCTCTGAGTGTAGTAGGTCGACGTATAGTGAGTCTATCTGTGCTTCGCCCTGTGCCACCCTTATTGCATTAGTGGTACAAGACAGATCTTCCATGACATGGTTGTATGTAGATACTCCATACACCTGTTTTGAAAAGAGGATTATATGTATTTATTCTGAATGTTCTTCCTATATACAAAAGAAATTCAATAAAGGCTTAAGAAAAAGTTATATATTATGTATGCATTGTCATTATTCTCAGACTTGTAGTTGGGTTAGTTATTATCAGAGTCTATGTTATTCACTTAATAATAACAAACTGACACTTCTTTATTGCGTATGCTGTCACATTTCTTTATGTGCTTAATTGTTCTGGACTCAATTGTCTAGGGGCTCAATTGTCTGCGGGCCCAATTGTTTTGAGCCCAACTGTCGGTATTCCAATAATAACAAAGATGATAACACGTTTGATAAGAATTTCTTATGAATATTATCAATATTTTAGATAATTCATAATTAATTTATTCGTGAGAAAGTAAGCATCAAAACCATGAACCTAGTTATAAAAAGTAAATTTTTGTTCAAATTCCGAATTGACTACTATTGATTGAAACATACTTCAACTGAAAAGAATCCGGGAGTACAAACTTTCATTCTTTTAACGAGTTTTATTTTTATGTGTTAATATAATAATTATAATCGTAATTCAAAATATATAAGACTCGCTCTTTGATTATTCAATTCATCAATTAAAAAAAATACATCGTTATTTTTGAAGATATTTCCTGCACCCGATTTCCATTCAGAAAATAAACTTTCTTGCGAATATGGTTACAATACATCTAATTAAATAGTACGTGTTTATAAAATCCCAGAATGCATTGAAGGGTTTAATAGCGTTGAACTATTTAAAATGATTAAATGATTAAACGCAATCCTCTCCTCTGTCTAATTCTCAGTTATCTGCTATTTAATCCTGTATAAGTTTTCATTGAGCTATTTAGAAGTTTTTTTGAAGTAAATGAATCAAATAAATGTATTTGAAGGGAAAATAACGGCTTTTTTAAGGCGATTAGAGATAAAGAAAGAAGCTTTAGAACGGATTTAAAGATTAGGAAAAGAGTATATAAAGTTTGCTTTGAACTTTCAAAGTTAAATTGAAATGATATTACCGATTGTGCTATCATTCGGCTAGAGAAGTATCTCTACCGGTTAGATAGGCAAGAGAATATCTCTACCGGTTAGATAGGTGAAAGAAAGTAACTCTACCGGTTAGATAGGTAAAAGAAAGTATCTCTACCGGTTATATAGGTAAAAGAAAGGATCTCTACCGGTTAGATAGGCAAGAGAATATCTCTACCGGTTGGAGAGGTAAAAGAAAGTATCTCTACTGGTTTGAAAGGTAAAAGAAAGTATCTCTACAGGTTAGATAGGTAAAAGAAAGTATCTCTACCGGTTAGATAGGCAAGAGAATATCTCTACCGGTTAGATAGGCAAGCGAATATCTCTACATGTTAGATAGATAAAAGAAAGTATCTCTATAGGTTAGATAAGCAAAAGAAAGTATCTCTACAGGTTAGATAGGCAAAAGAAAGTATCTCTACAGGTTAGATAGGCAAAAGAAAGTGTCTCTACAGGTTAGATAGGCAAAATAAAGTATCTCTACCGGTTAGATAGGCAAAAGAAAGTATCTCTACAGGTTAGATAGGTAAAAGAAAGTATCTCTACCGGTTAGATAGGCAATAGAAAGTATCTCTACAGGTTAGATAGGTAAAAGAAAGTATCTCTACCGGTTAGATAGGTAAAAGAAAGTAACTCTACCAGTTAGATAGGTGGAAGAAAGTATCTCTACAGGTTAGATAGGTAAAAGAAAGTATCTCTACCGGTTAGATAGGTAAAAGAAAGTAACTCTACCAGTTAGATAGGTGGAAGAAAGTATCTCTACAGGTTAGATAGGTAAAAGAAAGTATCTCTACCGGTTAGATAGGTAAAAGAAAGTAACTCTACCAGTTAGATAGGTGGTAGAAAGTATCTCTACAGGTTAGCTAGGTAAAAGAAAGTATCTCTACAGGTTAGATAGGTAAAAGAAAGTATCTCTACAGGTTAGATAGGTAAAAGAAAGTAACTCTACCAGTTAGATAGGTGGAAGAAAGTATCTCTACATGTTAGATAGGTAAAAGAAAGTATCTCTACCGGTTAGATAGGTAAAAGAAAGTAACTCTACCAGTTAGATAGGTGGAAGAAAGTATCTCTACAGGTTAGATAGGTAAAAGAAAGTATCTCTACCGGTTAGATAGGTAAAAGAAAGTAACTCTACCAGTTAGATAGGTGGAAGAAAGTATCTCTACAGGTTAGATAGGTAAAAGAAAGTAACTCTACCGGTTAGGTAGGTAAAAGAAAGTAACTCTACCAGTTAGATAGGTGGAAGAAAGTATCTCTACAGATTAGATAGGTGAAAGAAAGTAACTCTACCGGTTAGGTAGGTAAAAGAAAGTAACTCTGCCAGTTAGATAGGTGGAAGAAAGTATCTCTACAGGTTAGATAGGTGAAAGAAAGTAACTCTACAGGTTAGATAGGTAAAAGAAGGTATCTCTACCGGTTAGATAGGTATAAGAAAGTATTTCTACCAGTTAGATATAGATACCTAGCTAGTAAAAAAATTGAACTGGTAATCTTCGATTTTCGACAAAAGTTGAATCATAATATATCATAAATTCAAAAAACTTATAATCAATTGTCATTTCCAATAGTATTTGAGATCGAAAATAATCGAAAATTGTATAGATTATATATTGTGGGAAAAGTTTGATAAATAGCGACATTTTGATCAGTTTTCATAGATAATTTAAGTAAAATAATATGCATCGAGAAACCTAACAAAATATTCTTACTACTAAGATTCTCTTGCGCGAAAAACCGACCGATCCGATGACAGAGGCTGAAAATAGCGCAAATGGCAAAAAAGTCCGCTTTTAAAGAAATAATTTTACACAAATCGGAAAATGCTTTTGTTGTTTTCTCTAATTATGCGGCGGTGAAATGAATTGTAAGCCTATTAGAAGCAATTGCGATATAATTGGTGTAAGATTATGGTGAGAAACATCTATTTTTGGGTTGGTTTTTCGTGCTTGAGAGTCTTAAGAAACTGAAAATGAATCAGAATTAATATTAAACAAGAAAAGTCTATAATTATGATTATTATATGGGTAATTATACTATTCAGAGTATACCATATGTTACGTCCAAATGGCCGCTTAAAAATACTTCAAGATGTATATATTACCTGAGCAGGTGAACCTGTTTTTGTTCAGATTCAAATAACTAAATACCTTTGTTCAAATTTTTTAACTAGTAGCACTGAGCCCAAGGCTGCGTTTAGAGAGAAGGCAGGTTTGCTCGCGCGGGCTACCGGCCCGAACCTGCTTCCTGAATTGAAATACATTAACAAGTGTTCTGTTCACAGAGAAAACAGGCTCGAACAGGTCAGAGACGGCATCTCGCTTTAACCTGTTTTCCTGATTGATTTGTTCATTTCGGTAAGCCGACCACGCGCCATCCTGTTCGAAAATAGTTTAGTTGTACCTCAAATAATATTGCATTTTCTTTTAATAGTTCTCCCTCTAGCGGCAGTCTGAGTAACTACAAAAGAAAACAATTCGATGAAGCACGTGAAGACATTTTTACTATTCCATAGAAAAGGTAAAGAAAACGTACGAGCATAATCAATTATTGGTAAATTGTACTGAATTGAAATATGAATAAATCACTACTCAATACAGTATAAAGTTTTAACTAGTTGTATCAGTAGTAGGATACTAATTCGCTGAGATTTAGTCAGGTATAATGCAGGTATATGGACGTTAAGAGGTGACAGCAGATAAACCAACTGATTCGTAGGAAGTTTTATTGAACACTGGCTATTGCTACAACATGCATACGAGAAATTAGTTATCATGAGAATATTATTGGAACAGTTTTTAAGAGCATAGACTATGAGTTTTAACAGCTTATATAAATTATGAACATATATTTTACACTCCGGCCCAAACAAGAATTTATAAGATTTATTAATAGTATAAAATTCAAAAACAACAAAGAACAAAACACAAAATTGAACAATGAAAACACACTACTTATATTTACAAACAATCTAACAAAACACAAAATTGAACAATGAAAACACACTACTTATATTTACAAACAATCTAACAAAACACAAAATTGAACAATGAAAACACACTACTTATATTTACAAACAATCTAACAAAACACAAAATTGAACAATGAAAACACACTACTTATATTTACAAACAATCTAACAAAACACATAAATTATTTACAGAAGTCATTTCAAACTTTCCTTTATTTTCAAGTTAGCTTGAACAGCTGCTTTACGTTTAATCCTTTCACGAGTACATGAAGGTTCATTAACATTTTCGAAATCACTAGCAGATGAAGATATCTCAAGATTGACCATATTAATTATCGGTTGAACACAAAAGCCATTTTTAGTTTTAATGTACGCCGATCTAACCACTCCATCATTTCCCAAATTTAACGTCACAATTTTCCCTAATTTCCATGAGCTTCTACTATTACCATCGGCTATCAGAACTACATCTCCGGCCCGCAAATTTGATGGCACATCAAGATTATTGCTAGAACGTTCCCTAAGTGACGTTAAATATTCAGATTTCCACCTGTACCACAAATCTTGTAATAATTTACGTAACCTTAACTGTTTCCTAGTGAACATCTCCCTACTGTAGACATTTGGATCAGATAGTAAAGTCAAATCTACACCTGCATTCCCTAGCGCTCTTATACGCCTACCACAAACTAAATGAGAAGGAGTTAAAGGATCGTCAGTGATATCGTCGCTTACATAGGTAATAGGTCTATCATTAATCAGAGACTCTATCTCACAAAGCAAAGTAGAAAGTTCTATAGAAGATATCAATGATTTTCCCAAAACCTTTCGTAAACTATTCTTAGTCAAACCAACCATTCTCTCCCAAGCCCCACCAAAGTGTGGAGCATTTACAGGAATAAATTGCCATTCTACATTCAACAAATTTAGTTTACTTACAACCTTTTCATGAGCTTTAATCTGTTTGAGAAGATCGGCTGTTTTGACAAATATAGGAGCATTATCACTTAATAATAATTTAGGTACAGACATCCTAGCGGTAAATCTCCTAAAACATAATAGAAAGGTATCCGCGGTGCCATCATGAGCTAATTCTAAAAAGATAGCCCTAGTTATCATACAAGTAAATAGACATATATAAACTTTCCTAGTTTCACCACAATCTCTTACTAACAAAGGGCCTGCATAATCTACACCAGTTGTACTGAAAGGTTCAGACGATACCACTCTGTGATAAGGCAATGGAGCGACAGAAGGCAGCGGTTCTTTTCTACTGTTAATGCGTTTGCACGTCACACATCTACGTAACACAGATTTAATAACCTGACGCCCTCTGGGAATCCAATACCTTTCCCTCACAGTTGCTAAAGTCTGACTAACACCCGAATGAAAAATTTTATCATGAAAATGCCATATCAACAATTTGCACAAATAACTCCTAGATGGCAACAAAATAGGATACTTAGATTCTAATTCCAACTCAGAAAATATCAATCTACCTTTACAGTGAAGAATTCCGTCAATACAAATTATATCTAATTGTTTCACAATAGAAGGTACAGGTAATGTAGAATCAGATTGGTATGAGAAAATTTCAGCGAAAAATATTCTCTGCACAATCAGTATTAATGCCCTTTCAGAAAACTTCAATTCATCACTTGTCAACTCGAAACTAGACTCTTTATTAGTCTTCCAATTAATGAACCTATAAATGTAAGCAGTAACTCTTATCAGTCTTATAAATGAACTAAATCTAAGAAAATAATCCTCACTCAGTCCACACTCTACAACTTCATTACAAATTACATCGTTACAATGGATATCTACCACAAACTCAGTCTGATCAATTACAGTGTTTGACGCTATCTCATAGTTCTGAAAACAATCAAAGGAATTTAACCATTCGGGTCCGGTAATCCAATTACTATTCAACAATTCAGAAGCAGTCAAACCTCTAGTCAAATGATCAGCTGGGTTTTCTAAAGTAGTTACATAACGCCAAACTGCACCAGGAACTAATTCATGAATATTAGTGACTCTCTGATTAACGTACTGTTTATTACTATTTTTATTCAAAATCCAACTGAGTGCAATTTGACTATCACTAAAAAAGATCACATCAGTCACTTCACATATGTCTTTCAAAATATCTATCAAATATTTCGCTAAACGTGCACCAATATTTGCAGAAGTTAGCTCTAATTGAGGTAAAGTTACTGTCTTAACAGGTGCAATTCTTGATTTAGCCATAAGGAATTTTATACCTGACTCCGTAAATATATAACAAACTGCTCCATAAGCTACCTTACTAGAATCACAAAATATATAGAGCTTACTTACTTTCCCTAAATCTAAATTTCGTTCCCATTTCATACCCTGCACATATGATAAATCACTAACTATACTATTCCATTCATCAACTAAAGTACTAGGTAATTCTTCGTCCCATTCTAATTCATTTTTCCATAGCCTCTGTATAAATATCTTGCAGCGAACAGACACAGGAGATAATAAACCAATTGGATCGAAAATCTTAGAGCTATCACTAACTACCGAACGTTTAGTACATGTAACTTCCTTACTTAAATCCTTAACTTTAAACCCTAAACTATCATTTTCTACATTCCACATAAATCCTAACACATTAGTCTCATCTCCCGATTTAGTGTAACTAGCTTCACTAATATTGCCCTTAACTAAGTCAGAATTTGTTACCCATTCCCTCAATGTAAATCCAGCACTATTTAGTAATGAAGTAGAACTATTATAAAACTCTAATACTTTTTGTTCTTCCCTGGCTGAAAATGCTAAATTATCTACATACAAAGAACTCCTAATTTCCTTAGCTACCTGAATATCACTATAGCTATCCAAAAGTTTCTTAATACTCAAATTTAATAGAAATTGACTGCAAGTACCTCCGAAAAATACAACTTTAAATCTATATACCCCAATTGAACTATTTAAGTCATATGGATCATCTGGCCACAAAAAACGTGTAGAATCTCTATCTCTTTCATTTAAGCCCACCATTAAATATGCCTTTTCAATATCAGATATGCAGGCGTGCTTAAAGGCTCTGAACCTTATAAATACGGATAACAGATCATTAATTAAAGAAGGTCCAGACATTAAACAATCATTAAGACTAGGAGATTCCTTAGATTTCCTAGCAGAGCAATCATAAACTATTTTCAAAGGAGTTGTAACAGAATCCTTCACTATACCATGGTGCGAAATATAATGTACTTTGCCCTCGAATTCATCAGGATTATTAACCTTTTCTATGAAGTCCCTTTCAATCTGAGTATTAATTATATCGTTGTATTGAAAGAGTGTGTTAGGAGATTTCCGTAGACTAATCAAGTTTCGTTTCAATCTATTCTTAGCAAGAAAATAATTATCAGGCAGAGTCCTATGATCTGATCTCCATGGTAATGAAGCAATAAATTTACCGTCTTTAAATTCTACTAATCTATCATAATCTAAATTTTCTACACTATTTTCAGTAATTCCTATAGACTCTAAATCCCAAAATTGTTTTAATTTTTCATCTAAGCGAACTTCATTAGAATCGGTTGCTCTAAGTACCGTTATACAACTAGTCTGCTCTATATTTTGAGTTAAACTACCCGCTATAATGGTCCCCAAATTAGAAGGCAACAAAGATAAATCTCCTACTCTATTTGAGTAAAGAAACTTAAAACATTGATCACATCCTATCAATAAACCTATAGATAAATTATCAGAAGAATCTATATCATCCGCTAGTTTTAATCCTAAGCCTTTCAAATTTTTCATGGCTTCACTACGACCTGGCATATTAATCACTTTAGGAAAACAAGATACAACTACCGCTTCAGTTTCTATGAAGCCTATGGAACTTTCAACTAAAAATTTAACTAAATTGTATTTCTTCATTTCAACTAATCCTCCAAAACCATTAATAGATAAATTGACGCTACCTACAGACTTTAATTGAAGTTTTCTCACCATATCACAATGAATGAAAGTTCTTTGTGAACCCAGATCTATCAAAGCTCTTGTATGCTCTGACCCTATTTCAGTTACCAGATTTACTAAAGCGGTAGGTAGAATTGTAGAGCTTGTTGATGTAGACCCGGTCATACTGGTCGTAGGACCTTCGTAATCCGAAGGCATTCTGGGAGTTTGCCATCTTTCAGTATCATCATTAGGGTCATCACTGGTACATATAGCTGAATGGTGCTTACGATGACATTTGCGACATCTAATATAACTTCTACAATCCTTCGAAATATGAGAAGACTTAAGACAGTTGAAGCAAAGTCTTTTCCTAAGAATGATGTCTCTCCTTTGGTCGACAGTTTTGTATTTAGAGCAACTAACTGAAAGGTGAGATTCATTATCGCAAAATACACAATTGTGAGTTTTCATCTGGGAAGAATTTTTAGTAGAAACAGTCATTGACATGGTACCGTATGCTGAATTTTCTTCACAAGACTGTTTACTATATTCGTTAGCTTCAAGGTGCCCGATCTCTTGTTCAATGGCTTTTCTAAGATCGACCAGATCCCAAAAATTAGATCTTCCTTCTCTGTTTATATTATCTCGAACTTTTGAAGGCAATTTTCTGAGTAGAATTGTAGCGTAAACATATCCCGCTGAATCTATGTCTGCATTCAATGAACGCAGCCCTCTTAGATGTCCCTCGTATAGAGATCTGAATTTACGTAAATCAGAAGCAGTTGCGTTCGGTGACTTAGCGTCCAGTATGGAGTGTAGATGAGCCTCGATAAGTCTCTTTGTATTACCATATGTAGTTTTCAGTAGATCGACAGCTTCCAAATACTCATCTCTAGTATAGTTAAAACCTGACAGTAGTTGTGCAGCCTCTCCCGTTAACTGCGTCCGCAAATAATGAAATTTTGATGAGTCGCTCAAATCCTCCCGATTGTGAATTGAAGACTCGTAGAGGTCCCAAAAGTGTCCCCAGTCTAGCACAGACCCGTTGAACATAGGTAGAGTGATAGTTGGAAGTTTTGCATTATTAGTATGAGACTTCTTGGACACATCACCAGCCATAAGCTTATCACAAATTTCAACACCGTCTGATATCATCATTTGAACCTCTGAAGACTCGCTGATGTCTTTTTCAAAGTCAAATTTATCAGAGTCACTGGATTGAATACTCTCGTCTAGTTTGAGAATGAGTTCTCGTTGCCTCGAGAGTTCAGTTTTATATCGAATGATCTTAGCATTGTCGATATCTCCGGTAGTGTCCACCGCTTTAATGGCATCTACTAGTTTACGACATTCTGCTCTATGTCCACCTCTTCTCTTAACTTCAGACATAATACCTGCAATCCTGGTCACGGCACCATATAAAGTTTTAACTAGTTGTATCAGTAGTAGGATACTAATTCGCTGAGATTTAGTCAGGTATAATGCAGGTATATGGACGTTAAGAGGTGACAGCAGATAAACCAACTGATTCGTAGGAAGTTTTATTGAACACTGGCTATTGCTACAACATGCATACGAGAAATTAGTTATCATGAGAATATTATTGGAACAGTTTTTAAGAGCATAGACTATGAGTTTTAACAGCTTATATAAATTATGAACATATATTTTACAACAGTATGATATTCTGTAGATTTCTTGAATGAGTGGAATGATATATGAAGATATGCCCAATAAAATAAATATTCCTATTGTCCATGGAAGTTTTTCCTCTTGCTATTTATTGGGGGAACTTTGATACGCGTCCTCCTTAATTTTACATGCAAGTTGCCAAGCACCAACAAATCATCGTCTGACGACGAGCTAGACATTTTACGTACCATATGGCACTCACAACGTCACAGCTCACCGGTTGATTCGCAAATACCTGCTTTCCTGCGTATTCTGTGAACACCTTCCCGCGTGGGTTTCCGGAACGACCAGGCGCAGGTAACCAGTGCACTGATAACCTGCTTTCATTCTGTGCGCACCCTAACGCATTGTCGACGTAACGTCTTGTCGACCAAATTTATTTCCACAAAACCTCTGACAACCATCTGTACGTACATACTATGTATTGCCGTTTAGATTTTTCTTCAAGTTCTTAAAGAAATAAAGTTTAAAAACCAACAGAAAGTGAAGAAAGCTAGTACATACCAGCAAAATTAAGTAAGTTAAAGATGTAAATGCTTCTTTGCTTCTTACTAATAATTATTTTTAGATTTATGGAACGGCTAATTTAAAAACAATATATTCGTTTGGAATATAAAACTCTCGTTTTTTTGTTACTTTCACTTCTATTCAATATATTCAAAAAATAATTAATTAAGAAGCTAACACTTGATCAATTTCTCTTCCGTTAACAGTGAATGTTGTATATAAGCTCAGCTCTAAAATTTAAATAATTTTTAAATTTTAATTTAGAGCGGAGGGGACGGACCTTTATTCAATGGTGAAGATAGTAAATTTTACTTGCTTAAATAATATATCAAGGAAAGTCCCAATTGTCTCATCTATAAAATTCTTAAGATCTATGATTTTGAAAGCATGTTATCACAACCCTTGAAAGTCATAGTTAGTGACAGTTAGTAAATGTACCCAATAACAAGATAGAAATTCGCCTCCAATAGCAGAACACGAGGGTCTTTTCATTTCCGTAGAAACAGCAGAAGTCAATGCATCTGCATTAGACATGACTTTCACTTTTATAGCACCGACTCACAAGATAAAATCCTTGCGGTACCAAGAGTACCACGCCGCTAAGAATAATCCCAGAAAGAAAAGACAAGTTAAATCTAAGATTTTACAGATGAGCAACACAATCTACAAGCTTTTCATTAAAATAATTGCAATTACCATTAAAGATATTGAAACTAACACAATAACAGATCCAAATTATTACCTAATAAAAAGAATGACTATGAAGAACGAAAAGATGGTTGAACTAACCAGGTTGTTATTATTAGAGTGTTGTGCTGGTAATAATCTTGTTTCTCGGAGATGGTGAATAATGCTGTTCTTGAGAAGACTATGGATGTTTATTTCTGTAGTTTGAAGCATTTACAATATGAAGGGGATGGAGTTTTTCACTCTGGAGATGTCGCTGCTCTTGATAACTTTCACAGAGTGACCTCGGCAACAGGGGCAAAACATTCTGCAAAAGAAATTGTAAGTAAAGGTGAAAACAAACCAAAAGGAAGTGGAAGATAGAAAAAGAAAACTAGAGATTTGAGGAATATAAAAGAATAAACTTAAATAACAGAAAAAGAGAAAGAACATAATCAATGCAGAATCGTAGAATAGTTCAGTTTAGGCATGTAGCTAAGCTACATGATATGTATGCAATAATATATTTCTGAAGTCCTTGCTGCTACAATAGCATGATGATGTTCACTCATTATTAAACTTTAAATGTCAAATGAAACAATTTCATCATTATTATTATGATTATATTGCTGAAAAAATACCTACATACCTACAGAATAGAGGTGTACTTATTTTGTATTATATAGGTTATATTTGTGGAACATTATCTTCGAGCAGATATAACATATTAAGTGATTGCAAATTGGGATTACACATGGGTTACTCTCGGGGTTATAGGTTTCGCAACACACTACTCAACTGTCCACTCCTAGATTCTCTCAAGCGAATATCCATTTTCTAGTCCGCTGAGTATTTTTCCCATCGAGGTAGGGTTTCAGAAGAAATGTCTCTTAAATTAGTGATTACACCATAGTTTTATTCTCTCTCATTTGCATTTATGAAAAGAGCTTCGTCATCTTCGTAACTACCAAGACCAAATTCTACAGTGGACATATCTTCATCTGTCTCTGCCTCTTCGTAGTGAATGGACTCTTCTTCACAATCAGTTGGCTGACTCTTCGTAATATGTAATTTGATGGATATTGAAACATTGAAATATTTTATTGAACGATGAATATACAAATATATGTCAAGTAAAGCATAAACTCATAGACGGACAAACATATGAGTAAATTACGAAATAAGTGACGAGTTCAAGCACATATGTAAGTATGATTTCCATAACATTTGGTGAAACTTGTTGCTTCCTTATATAATGCAACCATTGCTTCAAAATTCACTTATTGTATCACTTCTGATATGGTCACTGTTTTTAAAATTAGAGGCATGAGACTGGTAAGTGCAATATAATCAAAGTTATTCAATTTTTGAAATTAAATTTTCCTTGAAGATATTAAGATTTTTTGTAACATTTAAAATAAAAGACACTTCCATTGGACTCAACACATCACTATCTTGGATTCTAATTAGCCCGTAATGTTCTCTAAACATATATGTAGGATAAAACTGAATTTTAACATTCCACACTCTGTTGGGCTCGTGATTGTTACGTCATTTCATCATTTCATCTAAAAGTCATATCAACAGGCATTGGTCTTGATCGGGATTGTTCCGTTAATTCATATAAGACATCATCAAGAATTTCGCACACGCATCCATTGGATTCTGCTGTTTCTTCATCTGAAGCAAGTTTGAAGTCAGAAAATGTTCACTGACTAAATTCAAATAATTCGCTGTGTGCAACATCAACATCAGAAGTCAGTTCATTTTGGAATATTACGAGTTTAATGTACTTAAAAATTCAGCGAATTAAGAAAGTTCGAGGTGTCATCTCTAATAGCTAGTATGTTTACAGCGCATTTAAAGCGGCAAAATACTTTTAGATGATGAAGCATTTCGCTAACCTTGTCCATGAATGAACTGAATGTTTAATTAGCAACTTTATTGATATGTCCTGAAAATATTTGTCCAATATGTTCATTGTATTAATGAAGCGCAATGCTATGAATTTATTGAGAGTTAAGTCAATCTACTCGAGTATAGCATAAATAGGTCTCATCGTAAGTTCTATCGTTTCTGTTAGATAAGGGGCGGAATCTTCACATGTAATTCGGAAGTGAATTTAAAGGACATGCACAGTAATTTTGTAAAAATCCAATGTAGCGGTCGTCATCCTATACTTAAATTCCATCTAATCGTCAAGAAGTTCTTACCAAAGAAATCTCTTTGAACTCTAGTTGTGTAGGTAGCCATGTTGATTATTTTTTTGACGATAATAATGTAAATGACAGTACAACGGGGTAGAGAATGTGACGAGATCAGAGCATGTATTCTTTAATTCACATAGATGCGTAAGATTCTGCAATTAAATATTTACAATAAATTTCTTTACTATTAAAACATCTAAAATAACAATAAAACTTCATACTCGACCCACATAAAATATTAAAATCTAGAGCTAATTAAGATTACTGTTAATTCAGTAAGCTCTTCAACCCGTTTTTAGACATTAGCAGTCCTGTCATCGATTTGAGAAAAGTGTCGTTACCCAATTTCTGATAGACTTCAAAGTTCAAATACATATACGGCTCATAGAGTATCAGTTTAAGGAGCTGGTATACTCAATAGTACCCGAAATAGACTCAATAGTACCCGAAATAGACTCAATAGTACCCGATTAAAAATGTGATTTAAGCCGAGGAATAAAAGAAACTTTTTTTCTCTATTAGTCCTACTTGCATTTTAAAACTAAATTGTATCGTACAACTAAATTTCAATCACATTATTATTTACATTCCAATTTTATATACAATTCCCTAATGAATATGAAGTTAAAAGTTAATATCAGTTAATACAGTTTTATTCAAGTAAACGCACTATTTACTATATTTATTTACATCGAAGAAAAAAATGGAGATGGAGGTAGCATAGCAGGGGCACAAGTGATGCCCCAATATATATGTAGAATATGTAGTGACAATCGAGACGTTTAGTGTACGTGACGTCATCACAGCAACACTCTAAAACCAAAATTGTCACTTCTTATCATTCTATTGTCATTGCTAAGTACAGTAGCGGACAAAATATAAGGGTAGGCAAAGATAAGTTATCTAAATCTTTAATTTCATAAAACGTACAAAACACACATTATTGAAATTTTGCACGTATATTCATATAGAACTCATATGTATTCGTATGAAATATCAAAGCATTTGGACAAATATTCCAAGAAATAGTTCCATATTTTACTTCAAACACTAAAGTTTGCTCTGGTCAAAAGTAAAGGGTAGCCATCATAAACTTTGAAATATTCGCGGATATTGGCATTAATAATTTGTGAATAATTCTTTGCTATATCACTCTAATACATCTTCTACCACAAAATTCTAATAATTTTGCACAATATGAAGGAGTTATCCATCTTCTATTCATCCTCAAGAAATGTCCACAAGTTTCCCCTCTGATACAGTCTCTAATTATTGTCGTTGCAAGAGATTTCTATTGCCACAAGAAGGTCCAAAACGATTGTGCAACATATTGTGGCTCAACATAAGCAATATGGAGTTGTTGATTCTAAACTGAAGAATGGTAGACTTCCCAAGCTTTGCTGAGAGATGTTTTGTGTTAGGATATAATAATATCTTCAGTTTCCAGTAGAGATCAATTTAATAGATGACAGAAACGTAACATGAATATAACAAAATGTGTACCATTTATATATGGTGCTGTATCACGAATACAGCAGCGGAGTACTCTAATTTATTTAATACAATTTCCTTATTCAATTTATAATATAAAAACAATGATTAATTATGAATATCCTCACAACTCCCCTTTCAGGTTTTCGTTTGTATCTTGAAAGGTCTTATGAATCTTCTGTTCCTCCACATCGTTTTTCCGCTAGGGGTTTTAACCATATAATCTCTATCTCTTCCTTTAGCCACAATGATTCCAACACAATTCCATTTCTTATTGATTGTGTGCTGAACCAAAACTTCAGTTCCTATTTGTATGGGCTGTAAAGATTTGCTATGTTGATTATATCGTTCTTTAGATTTCATTTGCTGATCCAAATGATGGGCATCATACTCTTTCCTGGTCTTGTGCCACTTTGGATCAAAACTTGAATGGTGAGCTGGTATGAAACTACGCATTGGATGTCCAAAGACAATTTGAGCTGGGGAAAGGCCTCCTTCTCGTGGGGTATTCCTCCATTCTAGAAGTGCTCTTAGGAACTCTTCGGAGTCTATGTTTCCATTTTCAGTTGATTTTTCAATTAGATGCTTCATAGCCTTGACCGATGCTTCAGCGTGTCCATTTGATTGATGGTTATATGGTGAAGACTGTTCAAGTTTGACTCTCCATCTCTTCAGAAAATCTTTGAAGTCCTTGCTTGAAAATTGAGGTCCTCCGTCTGATCTGAATGTTTTGGGTACACCTAGATCAGTGAAGCATTATCTACAAGCCATTATGAGAGTTTTTGCTGTTGTACTCCCTCTGTTGAATTTGAAAACTACCGGCCATCGTGAAAGGTAATCTGTGTAAACCAGATAATCTCGTCCTGCGTGGGAAAAGTAATCAGCAGAAACCATTTCAAATATTCTATTTGGTATAGAAGTAGCTATCAGCGGTTCGTTCTGCTGAGATGGCTGAAGACTCTGACATTTTTTACATGAAGAAATTTTGCTTTTTTATATCTGAGTTAATTGATGGCCAGTGCATTGTCTGTCTTGCTCTTCTTTTAGTTTTTTCTATGCCTTGATGAGACGAATGAAGTAGGTTAAGCATAAGCTGTCTGCATGATTTAGGAATGATGAGACGTGGGCCATAGAGAACGAGTCCGTCATCATAACTGAGGTCGTCTTTGATGCTCCAATAAAGGTTTAGTATAGAATTATCTGAAGGTTTCGATGTTGGAAATCCGTTCTCCACTGCTTTTAGAAGGTTTTGGTAATCAGAATCACACTTCGCAGATGTCTTCAGATTATCCAGGTTGATATCATTTGTAAATACGTTGTTATCATTTATAACTATTCTTATTTGTGATACTAAATCATCTTCGATTTCTACACTTTTCTCGTGATCAAAAGGGCATCGTGAGAGTGCATCGGGTACGGTGTGCTGTTTACCAGGAACCCATTCTGTTGTAAAATTATACATGCAAAGCTTTTCTTTCAATCTTTGTAAGCGAGGGTTGTATATTTCGGACAATGTCTTCTTGTCCAAAAGTGAAACAAGTGGTCGATGATCTACTTGAAGATTGAAATGTGACAAACCAAGAAGATAAAGCTGACACTTTGTGACGGCCCAAGTGACTGCAAGCAGCTCTAGTTCCACTATAGCGTACCTGCTGTCTGTCTCCGAAAGGAATCGTGAACCGCATTGGACTATTTTCCAATTGCTGTCATGCTTTTGTAGGAGAACGAAACCCAGTCCATTATTTTTAGATGCGTCAGTCTGAAGTTTCGTTTCTCTCCCTGAATCAAAATGAGCTAATACTGGAGGGCAACAAAGGGCCTTCTTAATATCGATGAAAGCATTCTCGTGATCAGGTAGCCATCGGAAGACTGTATTAGATTTCAATAGATCACGGAGAGGCATTGCATTCTGGCTAATCTCGCTTGAAAATCTTTCAAATTGGTTAGCCAATCCAAGAAAAGATCTGAGTTCAGTTAAATTAGTTGGAGATCGAAATTTTGCGATGCCTGAGGTTTTTTTTCTATCAGGAGTGATTCCATTTTTATTGATTATGTAACCAACATAATTAACTTCATCTTCTGCAAAACAAAACTTGTCTCTATTAAGTGTGATGTGGTTTTGTCGGCATAAATCAAGGAATTTCTTAACACTTTCAACATGATTCTCGAATGACTAGTCATACAGCAGAACGTCATCCATCACTTTCTGCATGTTCGGATGACTTCCAATCAATGCTGCATGTCTTCTAGTGTATTCGTCACCAGTAGATGATAATCCCATTGGGGCTCTCTTGAATTTGTATCTTCCCCATGGAGTAATGAAAGTTGTAAGATTCTGAGATTTTTCTTCCAATTCTATTTGCCAGTATCCTTGTTTCGCGTCGAGCGTAGAGAAATATCTTGATTCTGGATCAATGGCAGAAACTGCATCTTTTGGAGATGTTGCAGGGTGTACTGGCCTCTTTATCTGTTTATTCAGCCTGGTGAGGTCAACACAAATTCGTATTCCTCCTTTTGGTTTTGCGACTACTACCATTGGATGGCACCATTCGCTAGGTTCATCTTCGAGTTTTGTGATGATGCCGTGACTTTCCATCTTTGTTAGATTGTCTTTCACTTCCCCTTGCCATGCCAAAGGTACTTGTCTTGCTGAATAGATGGCGAAAGGCGTATATTCTTCTTGCACATGAATCTTCATAGGTGAACCCTTCATGATTTTCAATTGATTGTCGTCATCAAATACATCTTTGTATTCAGATAACAAATTCTTCTTTATTATTTCTTTATCTTCAATTGAAATCTTGTTGACGTTGATTTTCTTTGGAAAATCGTGTGATACTATTTTAAGAGCTATACAGGTTTTCCAAGATAGCAGAATATCCGATTGATTTTTACAAATTACTACCTTTGTATCTACAATTTCATTGTTCAGATTCATTCGAAGTATTATGGATCCAAGTACTTCTAACTTTGACCCATTTGCGGCAACTAGGTTGTCGATGCATCTCCTGTTCAACTCTCTGATTGATATCTTCAGCTTATGAAGTAGTTGAACTCCTGAAACGTTGACTTCCGATCCTGTGTCGGGCACCGCGTTTAGTTTGCAATGAATTCCTTTTGTTGTGCTGGAAAACTGAACATTAACTTTAGGAGTGGAATTATTTTCATTTTTGAATTGATTTGTTTGAAGACATTTCAGAGTGCCTGTTTGCAGTACATTTTTAGATTTTTCTGGAATAAGGTCAGTGTTTCTTGTTTTATTTCGACACATTTTCCCCCAGTGTCCTGTTTTCTGACAGATGTTACACGTTGATTCTTTTGCTGGACATTCGTTTCTGGGGTGCCTTTTCCTTCCGCAGAAGAAACATGATTCATTTTTCTCCATATTCTTCTTCTTGTCAAACTTTTGTTTGATTTCAAAATTGTGGTTACGATAGTTGCTCACTTTAGAATTAAACTTTTATTTGTTAACGTTCTTTTGAGTTATCGATATGCAATCTTTCATTGAAGATTCGTAACTACGGCATTGATCTACCACATTTTGTAAGTTTGGGAATGGGTTGATTGACAGCAGTTTTTGCCGTAATTCTTGTGTGCGTACTCCTGAAATTATTTGAGTAGTGGTCCTTTGCTCAATGCAATGATTACACAAGTCTGCTTCTTCAGCATACTTTTTGATGGCTACATAAAAGTCATCAAAACTTTCACCTTCTTCTTGCTTGCGTTCAGTGAAGGCTACTCAATCCAGAGTTACATTCCTTTTCAGACGAAGGTAAAGTTAAATGCGATCCAGTATTTCTTCAGTGTCAATCTCGTCATCTCTGTCGATGCCGATTGCAC
Organism: Caprella mutica; assembly: GCA_947561585.1. Taxonomy (NCBI): domain Eukaryota; kingdom Metazoa; phylum Arthropoda; class Malacostraca; order Amphipoda; family Caprellidae; genus Caprella; species Caprella mutica. Next base: position 103,870 of record CANNZV010000763.1, read on the forward strand.
ACTTAATATGAAGGCGCATGTCTCCACTCAAACAACTTCGTAGATGAGCTCTCTGTGATTCAGGAGAGAGTTTGTCGATGCGCAAGACTGTGCAATAGTCTTTCCATCCATCTCTCCACTCCACAAACTGGCTGTAGTTTACGCTTGCTTCAAGTAAGGGAGGTCTTGGTAGATGATGAGATTTCTCAGTTCTTTCCCGAGTTGTTTGCTCATCTCTTCCTGGTGATTCATCGTGTCTGTTATTCTGTCGTAACAGAATATCTCTCAGAGCTTGCATTTCTTCTTGATGCATTCGCTCTTTTTCTTCTTCATATTGTCTTCGTTCTTCTTGTTGTTGGAGTCTTATTTGCTCCTGCTGAATTAAGAATATCTTCATCCATTCAGGTACATCAGATGTGGACTTTGGTTCTGTCATTTCTTGCATGTTGGTTTCCTTCTTATTCTTCTTTTTCTGCAGTGCTATGTTTTGTGTTAGGATATAATAATATCTTCAGTTTCCAGTAGAGATCAATTTAATAGATGACAGAAACGTAACATGAATATACCAAAATGTGTACCAATTATATATGGTGCTGTATCACGAATACAGCAGCAGAGTACTCTAATTTTTTAGTATAATTTCCTTATTCAATTTATAATATTAAAACAATGATTAATTATGAATATCCTCACAAGAGAAGATCATGCAAGTCTTCAAAGTAGCTTGCAAGGTAGTTTCAACACTTCTGGTCAAATTTTTCGTGAGATACAGGGTGATCAGACCAGGTGTAGACAAATTTTAATGTTTAATTTTAAAACCTTTAAAACGTAAAAATTATCCATATATTTGTACATTATATGCACTAACTGTTATATTTTACTTTCAGAGGTATTTCTAAATAATAATTTAGTTATGAGCTCTGTAGCGTCGACAATTCAGGAACTGTTTGAATCAGGACAGTACCCGGGTCATATATGTATGCTTTTGAAGGATCGTACGAGTAGATCTGGTGTTTACAAGGCTCTGAAGCGTTTCACAGAGACAGGTTCGACCCTCCTAAGGTTAGGAGCACTCCAGATCGCAAGGTCTGAGCTCTAAGCTCATCAAAAACACCCGGGAGAAAATTAGGAGAAATCCTGAAAGAAGCGTCAGGAAATTGGCATCAGCGTCTGATGTGAGCTATGGAACGATGCAGAAAGTGCTTACAAGTGATCTGAACCTTTCCCCATTCAAAAAGACAAAAGCTCAGATACTGTCAGAGGCCACAAAAACCAAACGGCTACAAAGAGCAAAGCTTCTTCTGGAAAAGTAGAGAGACGGCACGCAACCTCCGGTCTTGTGGACTGATAAGAAGTTATTCACGGTCCAAGCCGTCCACAATCATCAGAACGACCGGATTTATGCAGTGAATAAGCGCGATATTCCTCTGAACGACAGGCTGATGTTTAGGAGACAAAAACAAGCTTCTGTCATGGTCTGGGCCGGGGTAACCTTATCTGGAAAGAAGAGTCCTCTTTTCTTCATTGAAGAGGGTGTAAAGTGAACCAGCACGTTTATTTGAAGTTGTTGGAGGATCAGTTGGTGCCTTGGGTGAACACAACGTTCGGTAAAACAGATGTTACCCTCCAGCAGGACGGAGCCACGTCCCACACGGCTAATCGCGTTCAAGAATGTTGCAAGAAGAATATGGCTGGGTTCTGGTCGAAGGAGTTATGGCCTCCTTCCTCTCCTGATCTGAAACCTTTGGACTTTTCTATCTGGAGTATTTTGGAGAGTAAAGCCTGCTCTTCTAATCACTCTAATGTGAACGCTCTGAAGCAAAAATTGACGACTTTTTGGGATGAAATTCCAGAAGAAACCATCCGTGCCGCGTGTAGTCAAGTTCCTGACAGGTTGAGGCGTTTGGTGAGGGCTAAGGGAGGATATATTGAAAACTTCACTATGGAATTTATTTCTTAGATGTATAATGATTTTTTCTGTTAAGTTAGTTTTCTTTTTTTCTGTTATTTATAAGGAGATATTTCAATAAATATTTGTCTACACCTGGTCTAATCACCCTGTAGATGTCATGCCTGGTGGTACGGTGTCCCAGTCTCCTTTTTCGCTTCGACGTCAACAAGTTGGTTTGCAATAATTTGTCCCTGCATCGAAGCTTTCAATTTCAAAAAGAAACGGAAAGTGATACTTGTGTTTTGTCATGAGTATGTCGTTTGGTCGATTGATCAGTGGTCGAAAGTACATTCTAGTGATGATGGAAGAAAAATAGAAGTTTATGGTTCGTATAAGAAAGTAGAAATTAAAAGTAAAGTAGGGGAAATGTTAACTATGAACTGTGTCAAGAAAACGGTTAATTTAGGAGGAAGTAGTGTGATGGTCTTGGTGGTCTTTTTTTCTGCTGGACCTGGTCCCATTGTTTGTCTACGAGGAGGAGTTAGTGCAAAAGTATAAAACAGCTCTTTCGTCATCATACTCTCCCCTATCAACAAGGAACTGACCCTCAACCACAGAGTTTCAAGCAGGACAACGTACATTACTACTCATATAAAAAAGCTACGACTCTATTAGAAGATGGAGAAATTGCTCAAATGAGCTAGCTTTCACAGAGTCCTGACCTCAATCGAATTGAGATTGTTTGGATAATAATTGGAGACTGTACTCAGAGAAGAAACACAAGAAATGTGGAAGAATTGTGGACATTTCTCGAGGATGAATAGAAGATGGATAACTCCTTCATATTGTGCCAAATTTGTGGAATTTTGTGGTAGAAGATGTATTGAAGTGATATAGTAAAGAATTATTCACAAATTATTAAGTTAATTGCCAATATCCGCGATTATTTCAAAGTTTATGATGGCTACCATTAACTTTTGACCAGAGCAAAATTTAGTGTTTGAAGTAAAATATGGAACTATTCCTAGAATATTTTTCCAAATGCTTTGATATTTCATACGAATACATATGAGTTCTATATGAATATACGTGCAAAATTCCAATAATGTTTGTTCTGTACTTTTTATGAAATTGAATATTTAGATAGCTGGTTTTTGCCTACCCTTATATTTTGTCCTCTACTGTAGTTTAATTTTTTTTCAAAATCACAAACAGTGAATTTAACAATTCTCGATTATTCACTACATCGTGACTTTGTTTATTGAATTGTGATTGAAAATTTCAGGATTGTCACGGGACATAGTGACTTTGTGAAAGTTTAATAAATCACATTTAGAAAATTACTTGTTTGTATTATTATCACGTGCAATTGTTGGGAAAAATAATCAACATGGCTACCTACACAACTAGAGTTCAAAGAGATTTATTTGGTAAGAACTTCTTGACGATGAGAGAGAATTTAAGTATAGGATGCCGACCGATACATTGGATTTTCACAAAATTACTGTGCATATCCTTTACATTCACTTCCGAATTACATGTGAAGATTCCGCCCCTGGTCTAACAGGAACGATAAAGTTTACGGAGAGACCTATTTATGCCATGCTCGAGTAGATTGACTTAACTCTCAATGAATTCATAGCATTGCACTTCACTAATATAATGAACATATATTTGACATATGTTTTCAGGAAATATCGATAAAGTTGCTAATTGAACATTCAGATATGAATGATTTGAATCAATTCATGGACAAGGTTAGTGAAATTCACCATCATCTAAAAGTATTTTCCCGCTTTAGATGCGCTGTAAATGTATACTAGCTACTGGATGCCACCTCAAACTTTCTTAACATGTTGAAGTACATCATATTCGTAATCTTCAAACATTAACTGATTTCTGATTATAATAATGATGTTGCATACAGCGAATTATTTGAATCTAGTCCGTTACCATTTTCTGACTTCAAACTTGCTTCAGATGAAGAAACAGCAAAATCCAACAGATACGTGCGAGAAATTCCCGATGATGTTTTATGTGTATTATCGGAACAATCCCGATCAAGACCAATGCCTGTTGATCTGACTTTTAGATTCAAAACGGTGAATGATAAAATAAATGACGAGTGTGAAATTCAAATTCAGTACTATCCTACATAGGTTTAGATGTTCAGAGAACATTACGGGCTAATTAGAATCCAAGATAGTGATATGCTGGTCCAGTCACATGCCTTTAATTTTAGAAACAGTGACCATATCAGAAATGATACAATAAGTGAATTTTGAAACAATGGTTGAATTGTATAAAGAAGCAACAAGTTTCACCAAAGAATATGGAAATCATCCGTTTCAAATTTTCGGTTACCTGATCCAGAGGCAGTTTAAATTTTACCTCTCTGTTTGCGATCAAAAAGTAAACAAAAGAATTTACGCAAGAAAATTTGATGGTGAGGAAAACGTCACTGATTATTTCTGCGACGAGAAATACACCGATTCAAATAGTTATGTACACTGGGGAATAACTACATTGAACCGTCCAATTTTCTCCCGTTACACGAGAGATTAAGACAGAATCCCGAAAAGTATTGCATGGGCTTTAACTCGTCACTTATTTCGTAATATGCTCATATGATTGTCCGTCTATGAGTTTATACTTTACTTGACATTTATTTGTATATTCATCGTTCAATAAAATGTTTCAATATCCATCAAATTATAACGAAGAGTCAATGGATTGTGAAGACGAGTCCATTCACTACGAAGAGTCAGAGACAGATGAAGATATGTCCACTGTAGAATTTGGTCTTGGTAGTTACGAAGATGACGAAGCTCTTTTCATAAATGCAAATCAGAGAGAAGAAGAAAACTATGGTATAATCACGAATTTAAGAGACATTTCTTCTGAAACCCTACCTCGATGGGAAAAAATACTCAGCGGACTAGAAAATGGATATTCGCATGGGAGAATCTAGGAGTGGACAGTTGCGTTGTGTGTTGAATAACCCATGTTTCATCCTTATTTGCAATCACATATGTTATGTCTGTTCGACAAATCTAATCTTAACAATACAAAGAAAGTAAACCTCTATTATGTATGTAGGTATTCTTTTCAGCAATACAATCATAACAATAATGATGAAATTGTTTCATTTGACATTTAAAGTTATAATAATGAGTATACATCACCTTACTATTGTAGCGGCAAGGACTTCAGAAATATATAATTGCATACATATCATGTAGCTTAACCACATGCCTAAAATAAACTATTCTATGATTCTGCATTGATTTTATTCTAATTTTTCTTTATCTTTTCTAAGTTCTATTCTTTTATATTTCTCATTTCTCTAGATTTCTTTTTCTATCTTCCACTTCCTTTTTGTTTGTTTTCACCCTTACTTACTGTTTCTTTCTTTTGCAGAATGTTTTGCCCCTGTTGCCAAGGTCACTTTGTGGAAGTTTTCAAGAGTAGCGACATCTCCAGAGTGTAAAATTCCATCCAATTCAGATTGTGAATGCTTCAAACTACAGCAATAAACATCCATAGCCTTCTCAACATCAGCAATATTCACCATCTCGGAGAAACAAATTAATTAATTATACACCATTACACTCTATATAATAACTTCAACTTGGTTAATTTAATCATTCATTCATTCTTGTTATTAGGAAATACTTTGGATCTTATTTTTTATTTAGTAATCATCAGTATTTTCTCATAAAATATATCTTAAATCTCCTCTAATATAACAAATTATTTGTTATCATTGAATCCATTATCAATTACCTTAATTAAAATATGTGCATTATAATTTACTTTTGTTGTATTTTAGTGACTGTATCCATTCACAAATACCGATGCTTAGAATTAGATAATAAAATTTTGTTTATCACTTGGGTGTTATTTAATTATAGTTTGTTTCTTTTTCTGTTTTTTTTACTTTACCTATTTTCACCTTTTATATATCATAGGAGTAACTTGTGAAAGATAATTATAATAATATAGACATTAAATTGATAATTTCCAGTGATTCTGAAAGAAAAGCAAGCTCTGTACATTGTCTCTGATTATTATGATCATAATTGTAATTCTTCCATGTCTTGAAATATGAAAAAAGGAATTAAATTTTATCAGGTAAATTGTGTATCAAATTTTTAATACTTCTTCAATCCAATTTGATTAAATAATAGTTGAAGTATAATACGTAACGCAGTTGCCACAAACTTTCAACTCATGAGATCTTATAATATATATTACTAATTATAATCTACGCTTAATCATAATCAAGAAAATCAAAAAGGAGTTAAGAGGATTTTTGAAATTAAAACAATTGGGACTACATATATTATTTTAGCAAGTTAAATTTACTCTTTTAGAGGTCCGTCCCCTCTACTCTAAATTAAAACTTAAAAATGCTTTAAATTGTAGATCTAAGGTTATATAACATAAACTGTTATCAGAGGTTATTTAAACTCAACGTTGAAGGTTTTATCAGGTTTCAAGCTTTCGAATAGAAAGATTTCTATTCATCATCAGGAGAAAGGTGGAAAACATGAACCTGACAATGAATTTTATGACCAATAGTTGTATGTTGGATACCGTATTTTTATTTAAGTTATCTATCCCATAGTTTATTAATATTAATTACTCTATTGAATATTAGAATATGAAACAAAAATTAGATTTTTTTTGTTATTACCTATAGCTATTGCTAACTATATTAATTCTCTAGAGTAATTCTACTTTCCATATGTCTGTATCAAAATCTAATGTGTTTTATAGTTCTCAAGTGCCTTCTTGTTTCTATGTATGTCCTCTATTTCTATGCGCTACTTGTTGCTATATGCGTGTCCTGTTGATCCTAAATGTGTACTCTTGATCCTAAGCGTGTATTCTTGATCCTAAGTGTGTCCTGTTGATCATAAGTGTGTCCTGTTAAGCCTAAGTATGTCCTGTTAATCCTAAGTGTGTCCAGCTGATCCTAAGTGTGTCCTGTTGATCCTAAGTGTGTCCTACTGATCCTAAGTATGTCCTACTGATCAAGTATGTCCTATTGATCCTAAGTATGTCCTATTGATCCTAAGTGTGTCCTACTGATCCTAAGTGTGTCCTACTGATCCTAAGTATGTCCTACTGATCCTAAGTATGTCCTACTGATCCTAAGTATGTCCTACTGATCCTAAGTATGTCCTACTGATCCTAAGTGTGTCCTGCTGCGTGCACAGACATTTCGTCCACGGACATTTCATCCACGAAATGCTTCATTTTGTATTATAATTATAATGTGTAGTGTACATATTTTTATTATATATTATTTATAATATTCTGCAATATAAAAAACACTAATTTTTGATGGTCTTTGCCCTAATTCTTATCGTAATCTCCTTCTCCTGCTCCTACTGGCCGGCAACAGGAAAATAATTTATCTGAATACTTTTTTTAATGATTACAGGCAGGCCTCGCTTTTATTGTACCTCGGTCTTATAAAATCTGTAATAATAGCGAGGCATGTTTTGTAGATATTATAGAACATAAACATAGAAAACGGAAACAGTTTTTCTAAATTTACAATAACTTCAATTATTTGCGGTGTATTTTAACAATAACTACCATAAACATCAATATTAGTACTCAGATTAGCTAATTGGAAGCATTGTTGGCTCAGAAATTAGTTTTTTATGACAGAATTTTTTTCAACAGTGACTACATAAAATACATACATGTATAATATACTACTAAACAATTGATTGATAATTAAATGTGATATAAAATAAATAGCTAGATATTGGTACTTTTTAGTGTTACGTTAAACTATATAAACGTAAACACGTTCGTTTTTTCGGACTGATCCATATTTCCATAAAAGCATACAAAATAATAAGTATTTACCTCTACAGGGTGGCGCAAAAAAAAGGAAACCCATTTTCAAACTAGTTTATTTTACAAACTATCAAACCTAGAAATTTTCTAAAAACAAAGTTTTATTCATTCACTTTTTCTTCATCTATCGTAATAATTTGTTAAGAGCTACGACAAAAATTAAACATCATGCAGCGAATTAAAAAAAGGTAAATAAAAAAAGGGCTTGCGCGGGGGCGAAATATACATAAAAAATCACAATAGGTATAATTCATTTCATATCATATATGGATGTAAAAACATTAAATTATATTGTTTTCTGTAACAAATAAAAGATAACTAAAATCTTAATAATCATATGAAAATTTATATTTTATAAAAAATTGATATCTTTAATAAAAATCAGTTCGCCGTTAATTTGTATCTCCTATTTGAAACCCTCAAAACCAACTATAAAACCATATTGACTTATATTAATAAGCTTAAAACAGAAGAAAAACTGAAGAATTTTGAACAAAAAGCGTTTTGGTCGCTGGAGAACAGAACGAACGCATGAAAACATTAATCTTATTCATGAACTATTTACTGAGAATCCAAAAATACCAATCAGAAAGAATGAATTAGACATGACTAAAGACAAATTTCACCGAATTGTTAAACATGATTTAAAATATCATCCTTTTAAGATGCATGTAAGGCTCGAACTCTTAGAACTGATTTACCGCGCAGTCTAAATTTTTCAAGATGGTTTCTGCAAAGAAATGCTAGTTTTAGAGAAGACATCGTGATTGGTGATGAAGAAGTATTTCCATGAATGAAAGAGTCGATGAACAAAACGTTAATTGAATGAAAAATGGCATTTAAAAAAAATTCTGTTACCATACGGAAAAAAATTATACCTATTCTGAAGTCTTTTTGTGTTTTTCAAGCCCTTTTTATTTATATTTTTTCAATTCGCTGCAGCATGTTTAATTTTAGTCTACGCTTACCAAATTTTTATGAAAGATGCGAAAAACTATATGAATAAAATTGTTTTTTCAGAAAATTTCTAACTTTAATAGTTTGTAAAATAAACTAATTTGAAAATGGGTTTCCTTTTTTTTCCGCCACCCTGTATTGTAACTATTTTATTCTCATTCTTACGTTTCCAATTTTAGTCTTGTTAGTACCCTGTCATTTCAGTTCCATATTTTCGATACTCATAACTCCTTAATTAATTCCAAATATTACAGGAGGTAAATAATTCAATGATACAGTTAACCCGTTTAGCATATCTAACTTCATAACTGTAATCGATAGATAAACATTTTTTATGTGTTCCTATGAAATGTTTCGGCTCAAATCACTATTAAAAATATTATATATTTATACCAGGCTATTAATGTAATAGTAAAAAATAAAATGAAATGTATCCCATATGCACTTTAAAATACAAAATAAAGCAATTCGTGGACGAATTGTCCGTGGACGAAATGTCCGTGGACGAAATGACCATTGGACGTAATGTCCGTAGACGAGATGTCCGCGGACGAAATGTCCTAGACCCGTCCTGCTGATTCTAAGTGTGTCCTGTTGTTCCTAACTGTGTCCTCTTAATCCTGTGTGTGTCCTTTCGATCCTGTGTAAGTGCGTCCTTATTATCCTTAGTGTGTCCTCTTGATATTAAGTGCGTCCTCTTGATCCTACGTGTGTCGTTTTGATCCTTTGTGTGGTAGGTCAACTTCTATAGCTATGTATCTATTTCTATCAGACTATAGAGGCGCGATTGAAAAATGTCAACCTCTATAGCTATGTACCTAATTCTGTCAGAATATAGAGGTGCGATTGAAAGCGGCCAACCTCTATAGCTATGTACCTATTTCAGTGTATAAAATGATTCTAATATTCTACGATTCCAAACATTTTGATTTTGTTCCTAAGTTTGTCCTCTCAGTCCTGTGTAAGTGTGTACTCTTGATCCTAAGTGTGTCCACTTGATCCTAAGTGTGTCCTCTTGCTTCTACGTATGTCCTCATGATCCTACTTGTTTCCTCTTGATCTTACGTGTGTCATCTTGATCCTATGTGTGTTAGGTCAACCTCTATATAGCTATGTATCTATTTCTATCTAGCTATAGAGGCGCTATTGAAAACGGTCAACCTCCATAGCTATGTACCTAATCACGGTGTCCGGAAAACTGCCAGGCGGAAAACTGCCAAGCGGAAAACTGCCAGGCGAAAAACTGCCGAAGCGGAAAACAGCCATGCAGAAAACTGCCATGCAGAAAACTGCCAGGTGGAAAACTGCTAGTCACTTAATGGGAATTTTTTCTCATAATTAATTAATCTTAAATTATACAATGAATTAAGTGTATGTTAAATCAACATATGTGTATGTTCAATATTTATTATATTTACATTTTTATTCTCCATGTCAATAGCACAACTCCTTCATTTTTACAATATTCCTTTATATGTAACAAGTACATATTATTAATTAATGTAAAATCTAATTCGATCGAGTGAAATTGTCAGAGATTTAGGTACTATTGGTAGGTAATAGCAGTTTAATAATCATAGATGTAGTGTTGTAAATTCTAAATATTTCACAAACATAGATCAAATTTGTTTTATAATGAGTACAGGCAAATATTAAGCTTAAAGGCTTGTTCAATTCTCAAATTATAAACAAAAAAATTAGACAGTTTGCGCGTTATGAACTGATAATTTAAAGATGCGTTGTGTAAACAAAGAAATTGTACTCTGTCCCTAATACTAATATTTCTTTGTTTCTTCTATTAGTATTTTAAACCTTTTCTAAGAAAGATTTTATTTATCAGTTTCTATATTATATTTTATTTATATCTTTAATAATTATATATTTACATATTTTTCTAATAAATTGTCTACATTTAACTATTATTTTTGTTTTGTATACTAAGTAAAAATGAATGTTCCTTAACTCCTTAACGTTGGGCGAACAACATTTTTATAAATTAAAATGTTATTATTGACTAAAGTCTTCAAATTGCCAGTAAATGACTGGCAGCTTTCCGCCGGGCAGTTTTCAGCCTGGCAGTTTTCCGCTTCGGCAGTTTTCCGCCTGGCAGTCTTCCGCCTGGCAGTTTTCTGCCTGGCAGTTTTCCGTGTACCCCTAATCACATTGTTACATCAACTTAAGTATAACTTTCTTCTAAAATTATACGAGTGTGAGTTTCCTTACAGCTACAAAATTTTTTCGACGTTTTCCCTTTATTTTCTAAATGTTTATAAATCATTGAATAATTTTGGTTGTGATTTCTTATATTTCTCTGGTGTTCTTTAATCCTTATCTCTGCTTGCATTCCTGTCTCTCCTGTGTACTTGTATTGCAGTCAGTGCAATCTAGTTGCGAACTCTCAAGCTTTTCTTTTTTCTCTTTTACTCTACCTTATTTATTTTATTCATGCAATGTTTACATTACATTTATTAAACTATAAGAAGCCACCAGAGTCATCAATACGCCACTATGAATAATCCTGGTATCAAAATCTACAGAAGAATAAGATTATAAATTATCAACTGGGTATGAATACTTTATTGTATACTATAGTAAATACTTTACAGTACTCCATAAAGTACTTTATTATATTCCTAAAGTACTTTCTCGTAATTTATATAAAGTCATTTATCGTACTCAGTAAAGTACTTTATCGTACTCAGTAAAGTACTTTATCGTACTCAGTAAAGTACTTTATCGTACTCAGTAAAGTACTTTATCGTACTCAGTAAAGTACTTTATCGTACTCAGTAAAGTACTTTATCGTACTCAGTAAAGTACTTTATCGTACTCAGTAAAGTACTTTATCGTACTCAGTACTGTACTCTGTACTCGGCATGAAATGTGGCAGCCAATCAGGTTCGTAGAATATTCTACCAAGTTGTACATAATTCAGCCAATACGATTCAGGATATAGAGAGGTATAGTGTGTAGATGTGAGTAATAACAAAGTATTCACTCTGTGATGTTGCGATGTTTGGTTCATTTATGTAGTCTAATTAAAATATTAAATATTAAGATATTGAAGAAATTAAAATTTTAGTGTTGATTAAATAGTATCTTTTTATTCACTAAATTTGTAACGTTTAACTCTATTAAAAATTATAAAGTATCATCTTCAAAGAAAAGAACTCGTTTTGGTAACTCAGTCGATATTGTAGGTGATAGAATAAGTATCTAAATTTAAAATAAGGCACAAAGTAATCGAAAAGACAAGGTCTATTTAAATTGGTCAATTTTTCAAATTTGAACCCCTGTAATAATTGGTTTATATCCTTTAATTTGAACTGCAAGAAGCAGAAAAAGAAGCAGCAAGTTTGGCTAAGCTCATAAATGAAGCAAAGGAATCCCTCTAGCCTAATAAACTTAGTTAATGTCTACATAATTTGCCTTTACAGAGCATTCACTGACTGAACTTAGCATCTTGTACAGCTTCTAACTCATTCCTGATTTTGGTAAATGTGCTCAAACTCCTGGTTTATTCTTCTAACGGTAACTACGCAAGAGTATAAGGCTCAGCTTCGGACTTGCGTCTTTTAACACAGCGAAAAAAGCTATTCTTAAAATTTGTTCGCACTTGCGTTTTTTTATCGCTGAAGAAAAAAATTAATGGGATTTTTTCTTCTACTTCAAAAAAATGATACAATTTTTCCTTTAGCGATAAAAAAACGCAAGTGTGAGCACATTTTAAGAAGAGCTTTCTTTTCCACGGTGTTAAAAACGCAAGTGTGAAGCGGATCTAACTTCCAGAGTCTTCCAGAGGATCTGATAGAAAAACAATATTGACCCTCCAGTATGGGTAGGTTCAGCAGTACCGTGTTTATCAATAAACTGACTGGCAGCGTAATAACGCGCGACATTTATGACAGCGTAAATACCTCTCTGAACATAAGGTATTAAGACGAGAATTCGGAGAGTGATGAACAAACACAAGCTTTTGATCAAACAAAAGAACATGGAGGGAATCAAAGTTTTGTTTTTCTTCGTTTGATCTAACAAGAACTGCACTCAATTGATCATACAATGACAAATAAATCTTCATCCTATTTATATTCTTCTTTGAAACATAAATCTTATCCAATTTATAAATAAAAGAGACGTCTTCTACTTCTGTTTGAGAAAATAAGATTGAATCATTTACTTACCTTTTAATACGATACAAAGCGCAATAAATATTCTCCCTCGTAGGAATAACATAGACTAGAAGTTCCTCTTTCTATGGTACTGCACAGATATCTTCTTTCTGAAGAATAAAAGGAATATCTTCATTATTAAATTGCAAGGAGTGATATTATTAATCATATAAACTGTGATTGGCATATCTACTGCAAGACTGTAGAGATATTTTCCAGTCAGGTAATATCGTGAAATGCAGTTCTAATCAGCCAGAATCATCTCCCAATCACTGACATTATCTTCATAAACATCCGAAGAATGATTGACTGGTTCCTTTCATCACAAGAGATTACTATAATTTCCTCCTCCTGATCTCTTAGTTGTATTAGGCTATAATCAGAGTTATGGTAGAAAAAACTTCAAGATAATTTTGTTAATTGGAATTACAGTTATTTTATTAAGCAAATCTTCCAGGTGAACCAAATTTCTATAAATGTATTTGAGACAATTTCATTTAGTATAGCGTTACAATTTAAGAGATTCTCATTTTGCAAAACAAGATGAGAACTTTGCCCTATTGCCAATAACTGTGACCAATAATGCTTATAAGACCTTTTGAATGTTCATATTAACTAGTGAACGTATATTTTAACTTTCGAATTAGTTGCTTTGAATTAGTGAATTAGTTGTTTGTTTAACTGTTTTTAACATTTGAATTAATATGAATGTTTATGTTATATATAAAAATTCTCAGTTATAGAAATAATTTTAGTTGGATTTAAATTTTCGAACAATATATTCTTCAAATCGCCTCTAAAAGTGTTTTTATATAACTGAGTTCACAACGTCCAATTATTAAATCTCAGAGAGAACTGAAACTCTCCAGCGAATTTAATATTTAGGTGTAGAGATTTCATTCTTAGAGATTTTCAGGTCATGCCGTAGCAACGAGTTTAGAACCATTAATCTTGCGTGTAAATCCTGTAAAAGAAACCACTGCTGTAGCTTCCACGTTAATTAATCGATGCCGATAAATGGACTGAAAATGATAATAAATGGAATAAGCGAGGGAATGTTTTCATCCAATATTCTCCGAAAAATATCATCACAATCCGGAAAAGAACTTTTTGATGTGATTAATAATTTAGCTTACTATAGGCAGGGAGTTTGTGCTACTTAATAAATCATTATTACCAGCTATAAACGAATTAATCATGACATCATTAACCTAGGTAAAAGACTCATTCACTAGCGATGGAGAATTTAAGCAAGCAGATGAGTCATTTTTAAAGCTGTTATTCGAACTGATGTCGAATATTCGAATTGAAATATTAAATTCATATTTAATAGCACTGATTCTTATGTATTATATTAGATTATACAGATGGATACAGTCACTGAATTAATCAAAGGGAAAAATTTATTAATATTCTACTTACAAATATATTGTATCTACAAGTATATTGGGGAATTTTTTTAGTAAATATATAGTAAAAACGTATAATTGTGCAATGTATAATGATTTTTATACAGTTTAACAATTTCACATTTCAGAAAAGAATGCTCGTAAATATGTTGAAACTATTTTGGGAACACGATGGCAAATTTAAATGAAAATTAATGGAAATTAGAAAACTATGAGTATCATCACAGTGACTCTTTTTTCTGATAGTACATCATCACAGTGACTCTTTTCTCTGATAGTACATCATCACAGTGACTCTTTTCTCTGATAGAACATCATCACAGTGACTCTTTTCTCTGATAGAACATCATCTCAGTGACTCTTTTCTCTGATAGTACATCATCACAGTGACATTTTTCTCTGATAGTACATCATCACAGTGACTCTTTTCTCTGATAGTACATCACCACAGTGACTCTTTTCTCTGATAGTACATCATTACAGTGACTCTTTTCTCTGATAGTACATCACCACAGTGACTCTTTTCTCTGATAGTACATCATCACAGTGACTCTTTTCTCTGATAGTACATCACCACAGTGACTCTTTTCTCTGATAGTACATCACCACAGTGACTCTTTTCTCTGATAGTACATCATCACAGTGACTCTTTTCTCTGATAGTACATCATCACAGTGACTCTTTTCTCTGATAGTACATCACCACAGTGACTCTTTTCTCTGATAGTACATCACCACAGTGACTCTTTTCTCTGATAGTACATCATCACAGTGACTCTTTTCTCTGATAGTACATCATCACAGTGACTCTTTTATCTGATAGTACATCATCACAGTGACTCTTTTCTCTGATGGTACATCATCACAGTGACTCTTTTCTCTGATGGTACTCTATGTCGATTGTAATTAGCATTATTATAAGGTGTCATTTTGAATTAGCAATAGCTTGATGATTGAAGTTAGCTAATGGCAATGCGAACTTATTCGATACAACTAGAATATATTATTATAATAACAACATGTTATTTATAGTTATGTTAAGATACTAATAACAAATTCCAACTAGATTACGTGCACTCATTAGAGTGCATGCTTTTCCCGCCGCTTATAAATGACCTTGGCCATCCAAAATAATTGAGTTACAAATAACCTTGACCTGATCCTTTGACCTGTTCGTTCCCAAAATCTAATAAACTGGTAACTGGATAATGACTAATCGTCCCAACAAATTGAATGCAATTTGGTTGAATTCTTTTTGAGTTATTGAGTTATAAATGATCTTTGACTGGATCACTCCCATAATTCTACATAATGGTTCCTATACATTGACTTATCGACCCATCAAATTTCAGACAATTTTGTTGAATACTTTTGAGTTATGAAGTTATAAATGGCCTTGACCTCGATCTTTGACCTTTGACCCGCTCGCTCCCAATTTTAACTAAATGGCTTCTAGATATTGACCAATCGTCCCACCAAATTTAAAGCAATATGTTTGAATACTTTTTCGGTTGTGAATGATATTGACTTTGACCTTTGACCTGGTCACTCCCAAAATTCAAGCAGCAGGTCACTGGACATTGACCAAATTTTAGGCAATTTGATTCAATACTTTTTCAGTTATGTGAATAACAAGATGATAAATAAATAAATGCTGTCTAAGAATAACCTTCTGTTTTCTGCGAAGGTAACTAGCATACTATAATAACCTATGCCCTTCTCATATATTTACATTTTCACTTTATATAGGGTAAGTTGCGAATTATCGGTCGGTTTCACATCTTCGTTCATATAAGAAAAACGAAATTATTATTTTATTTTATTTTTTATTAATTTTAATTATGGATACCAATTAAATTAATATCAAATCTTTAATATTGTTAAATTATATTTTCCTATATGACCCAAGATGTGAAACCGACCGATAATTCATTCCTCACCTGAATTCTAGGCAGAATATCACAGGTGTTTTACGAAGTGATTTCCTCATGAAATCATTTGGTATTCCACTTGTACCTTTGGCATCACAATGTAACTATGAGTGCGTGTCTTGGAACTAACCGTAATTATAACTTTTAGCCAAGTTATATCCACGAAAACGTCAGCCCACTGAGTAAGAGTTTCTCTTCGTCTCGAATTGGTAACGAGAAGCTGTCAAAAATCTAGAGAAAATATTCATGTTCTTTTTTGAAGTTGACATAATGAGGTAATTGCGTGAGCTTTTTAAGGGAATTCTCTGAGAAACGGGGTAATTATTTCCACCTTCGGATACGCGTTAGTGCTCCGAAATTGAATCATTTAGAATAAAAAAATGAGTGCCATTTTATATGGAGGGGAAATATTTATTATATATATGTCTATTAGGCGAATTGAAAGAGTTGATTATGATTGCCGTACAGTTTAAGGATTGAAGTCATGTTTTTTTTAAATCATTGCAATAGATTTAACTAACATTGAGACAGTATTTGTTATTATTGTTACTCTTAATAATTATTGATCTTTTCTAAAATGTTCTTCTACACCGCCTTTAAACTAAAAATAACAATTATGCTGTCAGAATCATCAAAAAATTGAATATCTGTTTTGTTCATTGTAAAAAACGTGATAAAAAGTAAGTATATCTGGTATCGAAAACTGTCTCAACAATATAATATTTAAACATTCTCAAAATTCATATCTTCAACATTAATTGTAAGATGGAAATGTTGGTGCATGTGTTCTGAACAGTGGCATGCTTTTTTACAATCTAGAAGCACCTTCTAAATAATTTATTCTACTAGCAGGTTTGAATTTTCCTTAATGGGATTTTGCTCCTGAGAGCCATAAGGAGCAGACACAATGGGTCGCTTTACTGTGATTATATTCCCTAATATTAAGCAAATAGTTCAGTTGGAGGGAGGGGACTTGCCTCAAAGCTAGGGGATGCACCAGAAGGAAACCTGAAGTGAATGGGGCTTATTCGGTTACGATTGAAGCACTGAATCATGTAGTCTAAAAGTTTAGTGTAGAGCTAGTGATTGATAGCTTTATTAAATATCCTATTTTGTGTGACTGTGTATGATGGGATATAAACATATGTACTTGGAAACCGAGAGTAGTGATGTGTTTTTTATTTTAAAGCATATAAATTCTATATCTTGCCTGCGATGTTTTCGTAAACATAAAAACAATAAATAAAATTATTGTGAGGCCGGAAATTAAGTGGCGGAAACACTTAATTAGATATCATATTGGTGGAATCCTCAACTAATTACTTAATAAGAGCTAATTCATATTTGCATTTTGGCAATAAAGTTTTGTGACTCAAGTACATAAATATTTAGCAATATTAACACCATAATCTTAAAGTCAATTAGGATTTACCATGTCATTTTGTGATCATTTTAACCAGCGATAAAAAATGACAGATTTTATTTTTATAGACTTAATTTCATTAATAATAAATTATTTTTAATTTAAAATGGTTTTAGTAACAATTAAACATCATATTTATTTTATACGAATTTAACATTGTATTTACAAATTTAAATCTCTTGAAGATTTTTAATTCTATTATTTTGATATGAACTACACAAATCTATTCCAAAGACTTTTGAAAGTCTAACTGAATATATAAATTTTGACTATAGCGGACTCAATTATCTATTAAAGCTCAATTCTCAACGATGATAAATTCATACATTCTAATCCATATAAAATTTTTACATATTTCTATGATCTTAGAGAGCATTGCTGAATCTTATTGTAATAATATTCAACAACAACAAAACAAGGTAGATACACTCGGGCGTGAATAAAAGAAAACATGACATTTAATCTTCTAATATCTCTCTCGATCATAACAATTGAATTATAAGTGAGAGTAATGTATATCGACTCATAATATTTATAGTCTTAGTGCTCCCATGTACATTATTACAATATATTTCATTATATACGTTATTTAGATATAAAATGTGTGTTATGAAGCTATATACAATTTTTTGTTGTCTACCACAGTATAAGAAAAAATGTAATTAATTAATTATTGATTTTTAAATTTAATTAATTGGGACAACACTGTATATGGTAGTGAATAAAATACTCATTCATGATGATGAATGAGTATATGAAAACACAATCATATATTTTTCACAAATTTTCATCATAATCGTGATTTTCCGACGATCGTCGGACATTTCTGACGAATATATCTCTTAAATAGTGTTTAAAATGATTATATTTTGCAATAATAAACCATCAATTTTTACCGTGAAGGACATGATTTATATGATCGATGCATTAAATTGGTGATGCAATCATTTAAAATAAATATATATCCATAATAATTATTATTTTTCATAATCCACGACCCAGTCTGATATACATTTAATTATTCATAATGTGTAGGCAATGACTGGATTATAAAATTAATTAATTTCTAAACCGGAAAATGCATCTAAATACAGAAAAACTATAAAGGATGACTAATTATTCCGATGTCAAAGTCACGTCAACTCATCACTATGTTGATTGTTAACAAGAAAATGATAGAAAAATAGTAAAGTTCAAAGAGCATTTTTCAAAAAATTAGCTTTTTAATTACAACTATAATTACTATTCGTAACAGGTATATGATTCGGAAAATTGTTCAGAAATATCATGTGAGTTAACAATATAAAAAAAAAAAAAAAATACAACAATGTAAAAAATATTATAATAAATCAAATATAACAATAAATAAAATATAACTATATAATCATATATATAATAAATAAAAATTAACAAAAATTACTAACTAAATATGTTAATAGAATATCATAGAAAAGATGGTAAAATTGTAAACTTATATGCTTTAAATGAGCTTTAAGCACAATCTGCAATTTTACTGAAATTTTCATCAATTTCAAACGATACATAAATATATGTGTAATTTACCCTCATCTCTACATTAAACTTCACATTTTAAAACACCGTAACAATAGTTTATTGGTTCATACATTATGTGACAGGACTAAATTATCCGTTCAATTTGAAATATATTGCAATAATAACTGATAGTTTATAGTCGCCTATAAGTCAAGTATTTATAGTAAAATTCTAATTTATTATGTACAGATCTATTATAATATTTATATTGCTCTACTATGAGTAAATCCCAATCGATTCGAATACTAATCTGAAAGGGAAATTATTATACTGATAAATAGATAATAATACATGTCAGAAAAATATATAAAAATAATGTTGCTGCAAAGTGCAAGCACTTTGACAAGTTTGGCATATTGTAATGCTTTCATGCATTTTTAAAATGTTAGTTCATTTGGAATTGCTGTTTATACAGATATTTTGGAAAAAAATGACCGTAACTTTATAATAGGGTAGACTTACCAACATTTCAAATAGGTCAAATTGTTGGTGTAGCACAAAATGCTCAACATCTGGGCATTAAATAATTTCTTTGAAAAAAAGGAAAAACGTCGTCAAGAAAGCACTGGTTGAAAGTTGAAGTCATCTAATAGATATCATCGGACTCTAAATCGAATTGTTAGAGAAAATCGCAAGACCAAGGCCAATAAATTCACTGCAGAGATCAAAAAGAACTACAGATCAGTTTCTACAAAACTGTTTGTCATGAACTGTAAGGCGTTTCCTATTTTCCAAATTGGATAAAATTAATGAACTCAATAAATATTAAGCAACATTCATCTTAAAGGAAGCTACAGATTTTTCATCTAATTACCACTGAATAGAATCTCAATCAATCTACTGACGATGAACAAAAGAAGCAAATGAAGGAATCACAGGAGGGAAAGTCTCCTTCAAAGATATTGATGTCATACCTCATCTAATAATATGAACACAGCTTTATTCATTCCCTTGTCAAGCTTGTGGAAAGGCTGGCTGATTCCCTCTCCCACTGCTAATGAAGTTAACAGGCTCTGATTTTATTAGCTCTGTCAGCCTCGTAATTCTAGTCAGTGTTGTTTGTATCATCTGAGTACGAATGCGGTACATTTTTTATCTGGAAACGTTAAACAGTTCCATTGTGTTAGTTCTCTATGACATTTGAAGAAATAAGATGTAGTCGCTTAGACGCTTTTATTGCTAGCATTTCAACGTCCATTTTATAGTGAATATTCATGTAGGTGCGCTCTCTTTATGGGAACATAACATTATACACTTTATTATCACGAATAATATCATAGAATTTCATGACAAAGTGGCGCAAACGATTGACAAATATTTAATGCATTAAATCAAATTTGTAGTTAATATGAAATCACTATCCAATTGGAAGATCGTAATAAAAAAAAAGTTTCCTGAGATATAATTAAGTGAATCTTTTTTGACTGGGATAATCCCTTATTGTCCCAGGAATAAATTCTTAATTCTAGCATGGGGATTAGATTCGACGATAAAAACATCTATCTACAACTATAGATGATTTAATGAAGCTTTAATATAGTAACAAAACACTTATACTTTCATATCGAACTTTCCCGACGTTAATATCTCAAAAAATATATGCAATTATAAATTTTTTGTACACTATATATTCTATCCTGAATCATAACTGTTAATATTTCACGCTGATTAACACGCTGTATACGTTCTCTATGCAACGCTTATGGGGAATACAACTAAATTACGACACAGACTGTGTAAAACTAAATAATCTTTATTCAAATAAACAAAATATTATTTAACGCAATTAATTCTGCTGATTAAACTAAAAACATTTTATGCATTTTTGTTTTTATTTGCCCTCTTCCAAAAGCTTTTATTTATATTGGAATATTCTATACTTTATTAATTCCTACTTTTATTGAAGACCATATCCGCAAATTGTTTTTCTTGTGATATCAATATCTATTACTTATAGGATATAATATTTAAATTCAGTATATCAATTTATGGTATTTTTATTGCTTCTTGTCAGTTAAAGTTAGAATAAAAAAATACCTATATAAATCTGAAATATAATTTTTTTCTATATATCAATTATTGGTAGCCGGTAAATTGCTCGAAAGACAATTGCTCGAAACAATGCTCGAAAAAACAATTGCTCGAATGAACAATTGCTCGAATGAACAATTGCTCGAAAGAACAATTGCTCGAAAGACAATTGCTCGAAAAACAATTGCTCGAACGAACAATTGCTCGAATGAACAATTGCTCGAATGATCAAATTGCTAAAATGAACAAAATTGCTCGAATTATAAAATTGCACAGTTTTCGATTTTATAAAAGTCAGTTATTCATGAAGTGGAGCTGCACCTAACAATCCTTGTTTCTTTTTAGTAATTGATCATTAATCATTCTATAAATGATTTTACTATTACTCATTCTGCATAATCTTTTTTTAGACCGTTTTTGTCATCTCGTATGTAACATGTGAATTGGAATCATGTGGTGAATCACTACTATTCATGTTTTTTTATTATAAAACCCGAATCTAATTTATTACTAGCCTATCTGTATGTGGTACCTCAATAGGTGAAATAATTCAAAGTTATGGCAGAGTTTCAATAAATCTACAAAAAAAAATGGGTTTTATGGTAAAAAAAAACATGAATAGAACTGATTCACCACATGATTCTAATTCACATGTTACATACGAGATGAACACAACGGTCTAAAAAAAAGATTATGCAGAATGAGTAATAGTTAAAATTAATCATAGAATGATTAATGATCAATTACTGAAAGAAACAAGGATTGTTAGGTGCAGCTCCACTTCATGAATAACTGACTTTTATAAAATCGAAAACTGTGCAATTTTATAATTCGAGCAATTTTGTTCATTCGAGCAATTTGATAATTCGAGCAATTGTTCATTCGAGCAATTGTTCGTTCGAGCAATTGTTTTTCGAGCAATTGTCTTGGCAATTGTCTTCGAGCAATTGTCTTTCGAGCAATTGTTCTTTCGAGCAATTGTTCATTCGAGCAACTGTTTTTCGAGCAATTGTTTTCGAGCAATTGTCTTTCGAGCAATTGTTTTCGAGCAATTTACCTAGAACCCAATTTATTGAATTGATTTTCAATTTATGTATGCATTTTTAAATTATTCTGTCTACATCGAAGGGGTATTTTTAATAATTTTTTTCAAATTTTCATATTCCAGCATGCAGCCGTAAAAAATGGCAAATATTAATAATAATAAATTTTATCAAACTGACGATGTAAATTGTATGATTCTCATAACCTTACAAACTCTCATTATATTTGAGAACTGCTGTTTTAACGGCTATTAAAATCGGGTATAGGAAATCATCGCCAGCGGAAAAAATTTGACCTAATATTAGGTCAAGTCTTCTTGGAGGACTACTTCCAGTTACCATTAAAATTAGTACCAAAGTATCACGAAAACAATAATTAATTACTGGCATAAAATAATGGTATAATGAACTATTCGAAAAAAATTGTTTAATTGAAATGTCACTTTACAGCGTCATAGATAAGATATGTACATTAAAAAAGAATGCAAATACATCAAAATGTAAATTCACAAGCCAATATTATATTCACTAACTTATGATTTAAAGTGTGGCATTTTATGTCTAAACGACTATACATTTCCAGTAGATGTAAATTGGAGAAATTTACATTAAAAATCAATTGGTATATGATTATATTATGAATTATTATTTATCAGTAAACATCGGACCATTTAAGCAGGTGTAAGATATATCACCAATATTAGTCAATGTTGAGACAATATGTCCTTAACGAATGCAATTGACGATTGAAGAGAAATTTATATCCTTAGTTACAGACACCACGCCTTCTTTTATTGTAAGGTATATGATTAAGGACTAATTCATTCAATTCATTAATATCTAATAATTATAATGTTACTCTCACTCAAAATAATTCCGAGTAATATAAGCTTCACTTGAAAAAAATATGTATGTTTCTGTGTAGATATATTTATTCAGCCACATTGGGAAAAAAAGATCATATACTGCAATACTAATGAAATATTTCTATATGCCCTGAGTCTAATGAATCTTTCTCACGGAGTAATAAAATATTTAATGATGTTTTTTTTATGATAGTCAGGTAAAGACTCCGAATTCTTGTGGTTAATTGAGGCCTATGAGATTTAGTTGGGCCACCCAAACTAAGGCGTTGATTTAGATCATTAGTGAGTTCCGATGAGAACTCATGGTATATACAAGATATAGTGGAAATACAAGACATAAATAGGAGCAGGTTCAAGGCAGCGGTCAAGCCGATCGGAGTTATCACCCCGGCAGTCAGGGAGCAAGTAGTAAGAGCAAATCGGAGACTACTCCGATTGGCTCAACCGCTGCCTCGAATCTGATCTTATTTTAAATTTGGAAGGCTCAGAGATGGGCCTTCCGCCCATCTCTGGTTTGTCTTCATATTACCATCTACTGTAACCATTTAAATAAAACTCTAGCATATTGAGTAATCATCATCTGGAAATATTTTGTTTTTGAGTTCAAGTATTTATTATTGTTTGTATTTGTATTGTATAGTATATTATAGCATATCACATTTCTATTGGAACGATTCTTATACGTATTTGTTCATTCCTTTTCCCTTTTCATCCATAAATAGCGACAATATATCTAGCACGACTACATCAACGATCATTTTTTTTTAATAAATAACATTTGAAAAGTTTGCTCCGTATAACTTCATTCAGAAAATGGTAACTACAGGCAAAGCTATTTGAAATGAAAATACTAAATTAATTTTGTATTTCATCTCAGGCAATTTCTATGGACTGGTCAATATAGTCAAACTATTGATACCGTGCTTTCTCATGTGAAATCTTCTTCCTTCTAAATTCTTTATTTGTTTTCCTTTTGAAGTCCGGGATATTGACTGTGGATTGGAGTGGACTTTACATAAGGAGGGGTCACTGTTTCATATGATTATAACAGACATATTTTACAAAGAAGACAGTTATGACTATTGCACGATGAAATAATTGGAATTGTAATCAAAATGTAATTGTGGAAATAATAATTTTGTGTGTGTTTTATATGCAAAAAACAAAACAATACATGAGCTAAAAATAATCAGCTTCAGCCATATTAAGTAGCCCCTTCTATCGTCTGAAATTCTGAGGAAAGGTGATCGGAAAATTCGTAAGAAGTGGGTTACATTTTCTAGCAAAGGATACAATTTTAATAATAAAAAGTTCCTTCCATTATTTCTTAGAATAACAAACATATAATTTGTTTTCACAAATTTAAAGAAAACTTTGTTTCTTCATCACCCTGTACTTTATATTTGATCATGTGTTGCTAATTAACATGCATATCATGGAGATACTTCAAATTAATTCACTTGTATTTGTAGTTCTATGTAAAGTTTATTTTCCTTCAAGACAATACAATATTCCTAAATGTGGGACTTATCTCTCTTTTTTTCATCTGACATCTAAAATATTTGAGGAGTAACTTTGCTAATTCGTTGGTAGTTTTCAGTCATAGCTGTTTCCGACGTAAATTATGCAGGTAGGATAGATTATAAATAATTTCATGGTAAATAGTACGAATATTGCTTCCTGTAAAATATTTTCTAGTCTAACCAAGCTGCACAATTTATGTCGAAAAAAGCTTAACTGAACACAACCAACTAAATTACCAGATTCACTTCTAAACTGTTTTCTATACCAGGAGGAATAAGATCAAGACATGTCCCACACTTATTCGATTGTCGTAAGTCTCAGTACTTTCTAATAACAGTTTTCGATCAGGTATTTTATTCTTGCAAGTTATAGTGTATCACTAATTATTGTTCTTCTATTGTATTGTAATAATGATTTCAAAAGGTATTATGATCCCATGATTGATAATTAATTCTTTTTAAAATCACATCAGATCTTCCAAGACTAGCGAAGGTTACCTTCGATTGCTTTATAATGCCAGTGGTCGCTTGATTTCCCATTTGATTCTACTTGTGCCTTCTCAAGATCTCCTTCCAATGCATGAAATTGCATTGAATTTCCTAGACTTGGCTAGAATGGCATATAAATACTTACTTCAAATTCCAGACTTGGTATCCCTTGAAATGGCAGCAATGCACTTTTGCCTGTAGGTTCTACATATGCTAAGCAGCTCGTCCTATCTTCACTCCGTTCAATGCGTAGCTTATTCCCCGCCATGAAGATTGAGTAAACAACAAAAGGGAGATGAATTCTCAGCAGACAATCAACCATCTAAGGCTGACATGAATTTTTATCGCATCTCTACATGTACCATCAGTAAAACTTAATTTCAAGAATCTTTCTGATGCCAAACTGAATATTCAAACTGATTCATGATTCTTCCTTTGTTATTTTCACTAAACTGATATTTCTTGTGTTTGGTTCCTAAAATTGGTAAAAGAAACATAACACTTCTTGAGAAATCCAAGCAGTATCTTCGTTAAGTCATAAAAACGAGAGTTTTACACCACTATATTTTGAAGGTTACACCGCAAAAACAGAGACCTAATTCTACTCTTGCCGTGGAACAATTTATTTTATGGAGAGGGATGAATATCTATGAACAAAGGAAGTAGAAAGGCAGCCAATGAAGCCTTTGCAGTCTATGGAAATAAACTTTAGCATTGAAAAATACTATGGAGAATGCTGCATACTGTATATATATATATAGTGGTCTTATATGTATTAATTTAGATATGTAGTTGCATATTTCTATGAAAAGTGAATGATTAGTAATTTCAGTTTATTAACGCTAATTAATGCATTTTATTAATTTGAAATTATTGCCCAATCATACCTCATATAACAATTTTTTTTTTCATTTCGATTTACTGTATCGTCAAAATTTCGATTATTTTTTAACGATATTTGAACATATAATTACTGTGGTAACCATATTAAATAAATAGAGAAGTATTCCAAGTACAATATTGGAACATCCGAAAATACCCTGAGTGACGTCACACAAAGTATTTTCCTTTTGTCTTTAAATAAAAAATGTGCTATTATTCAGTTAAATGTGAATTTGCGTGGAAATTAACTTAAATAAAATTGTTTTTTATTCACGTTTTACACTCTATTCACTTATAATATTCACCTTATAATACCTATAATATTTGAGAGTACTCTGTGCGACGCCATTTGTTTACATCGTTTCTGAAGAATGGATCAAGTTCACCGTCAATGAATTCGAAACTTAGTATACTTCTCTATTAATTTACTATGGTGGTAACTCTTAGACAAATGGTAACGATATTGAACCTAAAAGAAATGAAATATTGTGGAGCCTTGAAGTTCAAGAGGGGACTTCCCTTAAAATAAATTATTCCTCGAAATAATAATTTGCAGAATTTGATAAACTTGGATTTTTAAAATCCGCCTACTTGATGTTAAAATTAAACTAAATAATAATAATATATGTCCGTTCGAACTAATGCCAGAAGGCATTAGACAAATATACATAGACTAAGTTGGGTTCAAACTTAATCATTGCATGGTGACTTAACCCTTTCTATCACGAGAATTGATTTGATGATAATATGAAAATTTTGATGTATTAAGGTACGTTTCGCATTAAGCATTTTTTCGATCATCATTCAGCAATAATCGTCCAGCGATCATTGCTAAGCACTAGTTCAATTCTATTCCTTTGGGGCTGTTTTTAAAAGAGCGATTATCGCTCAGCATTTGTTCAATGTATTCCTATTGCTGGGCGATCGTTGATGAGCGAAGTTCGCAACAATTGCTGCATGCAAAACGTACCTTTAGGCGATTCTAAAATAATGATGTAACTATTTAGTGATATATCAAAAGTAAGTTTGAAACAAATTACATCCATTTATGACAAATCTGAATATTCTGCCATTAGAAATATCTTTTATTCTTGATGAGCAATAATAGTCAAAATCTTAAACGATCATTGCATCTATTTATGATGAAAATTCTTTCAGAAATTCTTTCTCCATATATATTGCGTATATATGGAAATATTTTCCTTCTTTTATAAGAACATGAAATTGGTAAGATTTCCAATACTTGACATACTTCCACCCCCAATGTTTTGATGTACTAGTTTCGAATTGCCCTCCTTATTCGTGTTAGTGACATAAAAACGTGTTTTCGTTTGGAAATCATGAGTAGAAGTTTTTGGATGTTTTCAAATTCTGCAGCATGTCAGAAAATTTCATTACGTTAAAATATCAATGTTTTTGTTTTATTACATTTGAATTAATTCAATATTAGAATATTGTTTAGATATAAGATTTATTTTAGATCTCACTTCTGAAAAATATTTCATAACTTTATATAAGGTAAATAAATTCATATCTTTTATTGTATTTTTATAATGTTTTTAAAGCTTAAGAATCAGCCCTCGCATTTTAAATGTAATACACAGCTCTTGTATCATTTTTCCAATTGAATTTACACTCGGTATAATTTTTTCATGATTTAAAATGAATTCACCAGCTTACCTTCTACTCATCTCATCACACAAAATCTAACTGTGTCAAATCTATCTTTTTGTTGTTTGATATTGGTGAGCCTGATACGCTTCAAAGTTTTAAAAAGCGCTATTTTGGACAGAGAATTTGATGGTAACTACCTATGAGATTTTCATTCGATCTGGATATCTTATTTTGTGTCTCAGGTACAATCCAATATTGTAACAATTATTATTGGCAATGGTGATCAATATTGGGCAATATTTCGAAGCATTGTTACCTGGGTAGAAAGAACTTCAGAGTCTTCCTCGTGATTATATTGCTTTTGAGTGTTTTCTTCACTTGTAAAGGTTATATCTATCAAATAATTAATACTATTGCAATGAATCATCTTCACTTCTTCAATTTACGTAATTCACATATTTTTTTATTTATTCTTCATTGAAAAAAAAATTATTACAAATTTTACTACATAGCCAAAATTAAAAAAAAAATATAAGATTTCAAGCCCGGCCAGCCTTGTATAAGTTCAAAGAGCTTTTCTGTGTTGAAAGTTGAGTAACACATTTCCATGTATTACTCCATGATTTAACACTTTTAGATACCCTTATTTCTGTGTTGCAGTGTTAAATAGTTAAAGCTTTTACATACATTTAACTAACTCAATATCTCAGTATGTAAATTTAAAATTCTCATTCTTTTTGAATATTCGTATACTTTTCATCTTTGATGAAGGTGATTTTGCCTGAAAATGGGGTTACCAGTTGTTTAAATCATAGACTTTACAGTATCATAGAACTCCTCTATAGTGAATGTAGAGTCCTGAATAAGAGAACTACCTGGAATAGTGAACAAATTTTCATGTACTGTCAAACCACTATAGAGGAGTTCTACTGAATACATTAAATGAAAGTCTCTTCAGCTGGTTGTTTCTTTCAGTATAAATATACAGCTAGTAAATATACAGCTAGTAAATCTCCATCAAACTCACCCTAGCTTATCTACCTTTAATCAATTCATTTAATTGTCAATGCATTGTGAGAAAACTTCCTCTGAAGACAGATGCAGTCGAGTAACTTGCTTCCCAGGTCGAGATCATCTTGTCGAAGTTCTGAAAACTTTTAAAGATCTCCTTCGTTCCTTCCCCATCTCAGACTGGAAGAAAATTTGTTTTCTATCCAACAATGTTATCAAGTTTAAATGGAACTTACGTCTCCTCTCTTTATAATATTTTTATACGAGTTAATGAATAATTTAGATAAACTGTTTGATTATTAACGATTGTAACTGTTGCTTCAATTAATTTCTGTATATTTTTAAAAACTGTTCACCTGGCACTATCAGGAAATGTTAATTTAAAAAGATAATCCATTATGAAAGAGATGTGCTTTTCATTAATTTAATTCAGTAATTCCAAAATAAACATAACCTGTCAAATACGAATGAAATGATAATTCAATTGCTTTTAAAATATTAAAAAGTTCAACTTATATAAGCTGTGTTGCATATTAATAAATTGCAATCAAAATGATTAATCAAGCACGATATAATATATTACGTAACAATTTCTACCCAAATATTCTGGATTTATACCCTGTGATATTAATTATGTCTTCAATAAATAATTTTGTTGGATAATACTTTCCATGGGTTAATCTTCCGAGGTTTTTAGATACGCTCTTGATTACAATATTTATGTCCTGATGAAGTCAAGGTAATTAATTCGGTGTAAATAATGTATAATATCCCCCTGCAATATTTTTAAGCGAATTATAGTTCCTGAGTAATAGTTTGGAGATTTAAAAGAGATAATTTGGATAATTCCTTGGACTAAATTGTTCGACTTTAAATATCAAACAAAATTATTTAGTTAAAACTAGCTTCAGCAATAAAAAAAAAGAAACAATGAAACGAATTAATTATTCTGTATAGTGAAACAAGAAAAAAAAATTCTTTGAGTGATATATTTAAGTGTGAAATTAACTTAGAAATAACAGTTTAATATACTGAAATTGATAAAAAATCTCAATGTTGAATCATTAAATTTTTCTTATTTATAATCGGGAAAATTTAATATCCATTTATGCACACGATGGATTGTGTTTTATTGATTTACTAAATATTATATTGTTCCATATATATGTGTATAGTTCCGTTTTATTCTACAGGAATTTTCCTTTGAATTCCGATGAACTCTGAGATACAGTAGATCCGGTCTCTAAATTATGCTAAAGAATGCTCCTTTGATAAAGATTGCTTTCGGGAAACGACTCAAAAAGAAAATGGAGACCAGCGTTGATCTGAAGCCTTCTTTTTTTCTGCAATCCATCTGGTGAGTGTTTGGTGCTGCTAATCCTCTTGTTATATAAAATGAGAGAGGTATTGTTGGTTTCCTTGTTTGATTTGAAGAAAATTAGAAGACTTTTTAATTTAAACACATACAATGACGAGTTTAAAAGTAGATTTTGATTTATTTTTTGGTTTGATAGCTGCAAAACTGTTAAAAGTGGTGAATATAGAAATAATAGTTATTGGGATGGTGAGGCAATGTAATATGAAGATAAAACATTATATTATCAGAAGAAATTTCTCTGACTATCATTATTTTGAATTGTGCATATATGCTGACTGCGTTATTATACGCCATATAAAATATTTTGGATACAATATATAAAATAAGTTGCAATAAATTTTATAAATTTCTAAATTTTGAAAGTAATTTGGGACTACATTGAAAATTGTTATCAATCCATTAATTACGTACGCTATATACCAGCTGGAAAAATGTTTAGATTATAATATAAAATATAATATTATTATTATATTATAAATGTTTACATTATAATACAAAATATAATATTATTATTATTATATTATAATACAAAACAACCTACAGGTTAATCCATGAAATTTTAGTGATTATGTACAATAAGGTCGATTGTTGAATCTTATGATAGTTAGATAGTATTCATAATCGTGAAGATATATGATATTTCATCATCATATATGTATACTGCTAGTTATAAGTAGAAAGTCGATAACAGGTCATAGATTTATCTCTTGTGTTGGTTCGACAATCCCAGTTGAATTAAACAAGTCCGGTCGAAGTGTAAGGCTACCATAAGAATTCGAAACTACCGCGTCAATTTTTAGCTGGGAAGCACTCATCAAAATGTGATGTTTGTATCATCCTCGTTGAGGCGATGCCAAAACTCCATCGATAGTGTCAAATAAAACTCCCTCGTCAAACTTCAAACAATGAAACTATTGAAAAGTGTGATGTCGAGTTAAAATTTATAGACGACGAGGAGAGATTTTTGAAGTCATTATCTTTTGGCTTTGACGTTAAGATCCCGTCTGTATCCTAGGAAAATTCCTCGAAAACTTTAACTTTTCTAATTAAAACTCGAGTTACGCAGATGAGCGCGTAATAATCTGCCATTGGATCGTTATATAGGCAAAGTTATTCAGTAAAATCAAGAGGTTCTGAGGAAATAAAGTCTTAATCACTGTATTATTTGATTCCTGATCTCAAAGGAAGAAATCTAAGGAGGAAGTGCTTTTAATTACAGCAGTGAATTCACTGGTTATTGAGGTTATAGGAATCCAGATCTACGATTATTAAGTTATTACCTTCGCAAGTTGCGGAATATAATGTTTTAGGCAGCATTTATTTATATGTCATTAGTATTGCAATGAATAGTAACATTATGTTTTAGAGAATCAACGAATTTTGTCATCTTGATGTAGAGAATAGATTTCAAGTAGTAAAATCGTACTATAGAAAATAAATGTAAACATCAGACACTTAAAATCATGAGGTTATTTGGGTAAGAACTTTATTCTCAATAATATTATATATCATTTGAATTAAAAATGATTAAAGAAAAGATTTAATTGAAAAACTTTAAAGTATTCAACGAATATTTAATTCAACAAAAATATAATATTTCACTTTGAAAATACCAAATTGAATCAATTTTTTACCCAGAAAATATTCAGTTCAATGAATATTTTTTACCCATCCATAATTTATACTCCTTTTTCACTCAGCTGGCATACATGAACTAAATATTCAAACTACCGAACATTCAATTCCCAACTGACAAAACGAACAAAGTTTGTACAACCTTTACGGCACTTTTTCTATTTTCTCAGATAGGAAATTTTAAATACTTTGCTGGTAATGAATCAGATAGAAAGATAACTATAACAATAGTTAGTGATAACTATAACAATAGTTAGTGATAACTATAACAATAGTTAGTGATAACTATAACAATAGTTAGTGATAACTATAACAATAGTTAGTGATAGCTATAACAATAGTTAGTGATAACTATAACAATAGTTAGTGATAACTATAACAATAGTTAGTGATAACTATAACAATAGTTAGTGATAACTATAACAATAGTTAGTGATAACTATAACAATAGTTAGTGATAACTATAACAATAGTTAGTGATAACTATAACAATAGTTAGTTATAACTATAACAATAGTTAGTGATAACTATAACAATAGTTAGTGATAACTATAACAATAGTTAGTGATAACTATAACAATAGTTAGTGATAACTATAACAATAGTTAGTGATAACTATAACAATAGTTAGTGATAACTATAACAATAGTTAGTGATAACTATAACAATTCTTAGTGATAACTATAACAATAGTAAGTGATAACTATAACAATAGTAAGTGATAACTATAACAATAGTTAGTGATAACTATAACAATAGTTAGAGATAACTATAACAATAGTTAGTGATAACTTTAACAATAGTTTGTGATAACTATAACAATTCTTAGTGATAACTATAACAATAGTAAGTGATAACTATAACAATAGTTAGTGATAACTATAACAATAGTTAGAGATAACTATAACAATAGTTAGTGATAACTATAACAATAGTTAGTGATAACTATAACAATTCTTAGTGATAACTATAACAATAGTAAGTGATAACTATAACAATAGTTAGTGATAACTATAACAATAGTTAGTGATAACAATAACAATAGTTAGAGATAACTATAACAATAGTTAGTGATAACTATAACAATGGTGGTGATAGCAATACATGGTGATACCAATACATGATGATACCAATACATGGTGATACCAATACATGGTGATAACAATACATGGTGATACCAATACATGATGATACCAATACATGGTGATACCAATACATGGTGATACCAATACATGGTGATGCCAATACATGGTGATACCAATACATGGTGATACCAATACATGGTGATACCAATACATGGTGATGCCAATACATGGTGATACCAATACATGGTGATGCCAATACATGGTGATACCAATACATGGTGATGCCAATACATGATGATACCAATACATGGTGATACCAATACATGGTGATACCAATACATGGTGATACCAATACATGGTGATGCCAATACATGATGATACCAATACATGGTGATGCCAATAACCAATTGAGTTAAAGTATAAAAAGTTATTAAAAGTAAGTGGAATATCTTCTTAATGAAAAAGCATCAATATCATTGACGATAAAAAATATAGAATCATCCAGCCGTAATTTATAATAAAAATCACAAAAAACTACGAGACTTGAGTAATTAGTATATTTATGATATGATGATATGTCATCATAAACATGATTTGATCTTTCTCAAACAATTCAACTGTACGATTACTATATGTATGTAAACTTAAACCATTCGTTGTAACATCTTTCTAAAATATCTTGATCGTCAAATCTTCAAATCGATTCAGTAAGGAACTTTAGTAAATGTATACTTATCCAGTATCCATATCTGTTATAATATTTAAATAGCAATCACTCAAGCTATGGCAATATCCTAATGTAGAAAAATGATTCCGTTGCTATCTTCTCCTCTTTTAAGGAACTTGATGAAATGGATTACGGCTGAGCAATTTCTGAACGCGAATCCAGTGCTTGGCCGGTAAAGAAGCTTACTAGCTACACTTTTGCCTGCCCTTGTTTGATCAATTAAGGGATTAATGAAAAGGGGGACTCGAAACAACGACCAATCTAATGCTCACGAACTGTATTGATTGGTTGTTTGTTTTCTCTCAGTAATTGTCTTATGGGGAATACGATGGTTTTGTAGATCTTGATCTGAACATTTTTTTTGCAATTTTATATTCCATAGTTGTTGACGAGCAATACTATCAATGCTGATTTTAAAATATTGACAAAAATCATGAGTTTCTGTTATTTCAATTAAACTGTGTATAATTACTATTCAAATTATGATATTTCAGTTAAGTAACATATTCATAAATATCCAGGAAGAAAATATACACATGAAAAAAGATTTCGTGTCAATTGAATGAAAACTTTTAGTTAGCAAATTATCTCCATTAAAACATTATTAAAATCCCGGAATAAATTAATATAATTAAGGTTTACAAATTCAATTATGCTATTCTTCACTGGAATCACATTCCAGTTTCATCTGGTTCTTAGTAATCGTAATTACCTATATGTTACTTGTTCCATTCAACAATGAATGTATTGAAAATTAGCATACCTAGGTTTTAATAATAAAAAATAGCATATTTTATTCCATTCTAAGAGAACTTGCCTGCATTTTTATCCAAAATTGTTGGAACGAAAATTTAATGTATTAGGCGATAGAGATTTGTTGGAAGCTGCAGTGGCTAGAGTAAAGTGCCAGAGTAGGGAAACTAGATGTCTTATTATTTGGATTATTTTGTGCAGTGCCTCCAGCTCCAGGTCCGGAATCCAATAAATTCTCGGTTAGTATGAATAATGGAATATTTAAAGTTTTAACTTGTAGGATTTTGTTACCCCTCCCTATCCTGGTGAAAATTTAGCTAGTGCTGACTCATAGATAGGCTGGTTTTGGCGCATAAGACATAGTTCCGAGGCCCTGAAATACCATGCGATGTCTGTGGATCACGCAAACAACAGTTTGGCAATTGCTACTGCTTCGCTAAATTAATAGTAACCTATGGACCGGGAGGGGGCAAGCGATTATGTGATATTGTTTAAGTTTTCTTTGATACAAAACTTTAACTTGTAATGTGTATGAGCCTATATTTTACTGTTCGTTTTAGATGCTAAGATATTTTAATAAATTTCAGAATCTGTTGTCAAACGCTGCATATCGTTTTCCTACACCGGCTAGCTAGGGACAAAACTGCCCGAACATTACTATTTTATCTTCGAAATATGGTACATTCTGATTGTTCATATGTTTTTGATTTTTAGTAGCTTTGATTTGATCTAAGTGAATTTCAATTTGATCTAAGTGAATTTCAATTTGATCTAAGTGAATTTCAATTTGATCTAAGTGAATTTCAATTTGATCTAAGTGAATTTCAATTTGATTTAAGTGAATTTCAATTTGTTCTCATTAGAAGTGTTCTGTTAGGTATTTGGTTTGCTCTTACAATCAGTCTAGAAGCAGCAGCTCTGTTCATTGGTGCATCCAAAGACTGGAGGTTGAACAAAAATATGTGTGTGCTTTCATCGCAATTATATCTAATGAAAATGGACATATAGAATTTTGCTATATTGTCTCTAATATCAAAACTTAGGATTATTTATTCTGGTGTCAATAATTGAAATACTTCGTAATGAAAAATGAATATTTCATGATAATTTTTTAAATTTAATTTCCAAACTTCAGACAGTACACTTAAACCTTCGCTTTTCTAGTATTTAGTTTATATAAATCATATTAATATTTTTCAACAATTATATATTAGGTAATTCTAGACAAGTGTTAAATTAAAAATATTCAACGTACGTGACAAAGTGTTATCAGTAATTAAAATTGAATCATGCAGTCATTAATGCAATATTGAATTTCAATAATGAGTTATGAGATTCTGAATTCCTATTAAGTTCAATTTAAATATTCAAGTTTACCTAATCATGTTATTTGGATAATCACCATGTGAAATATTTTATATTATGAGAAAAAACATTTTGCTATAGTGAAATTTCAGTTTTTTTTTAATATTCATTTTGATGGATTTGTCGCAGTTATTTTCATATTGTATCTGTAAGTATGTTATTCAGAGAATATTTCGTATTTGTATTCCACATAAATTAAAATTCTTTGAAACCATATTTAAGCGTTTGAGCTCATATTTAGCTCATATTTATAATGTATACTGTTTTAAATGAAGAGTAATGAATGATGGTCGTTTTCTATATTTTCTTACTCTTTACACACCAACATGTCGCCATTTGCAAGAACTACCAACATTAAAAGCGGGTTATATTTTATACTTCTATTCATGAAGATTGGCAGCCTTTCCTAAATAATTCCCGAAGGTAATCATTGAGAATTTTAATGTATTCATTATGTAAATTTTGAAAATTAGACCCGGTACGATTTGGGAATTGAATAATTCAACTGCTCCGCCTTTATCTGCGTATGTACACTGAAACAATATATATGGTATGTAATATTTTCCCTGCCTCAAATCATTGTAATTGAGTATTCATATTAATTTGTACATTAAGAAAATGGTAGCGTAAATATTAAAACATATATTTTAATTACTAAGAAAATTATTTGATTTTAAATACAGACGACTTTTGTGTATTTTTCTCGAATCATTATGTATTTTACTTCAGAGAAATAAATTTAACGTCATGTGTCAAAGCATATGTATATAATAGAGAAGAACATTTAAATTATTTGTACACCTACTTGAATGATAAAGTGTGAATTGTTATTCTTGATATATAATAGTAGCTTAACTATACCAATTGCAGTTTATTTCACATAATTATTTATAAAATAAAACTAAACAAAAATATAATAAATAATATTGTATACTAACTATCACTTTTTTTCCATCTGAACAGTGTCAGTCGGTCGGTCTGTCCGTCACAAAATGGTTAAACAGACATTCTAGCAACAGCGCCTCATAAAGTTGGTGCACAATCAAAGAAACACAATTAAAAAGGAAAACTAATAATTTACGGCAATATCTTTGATACGGGTCATATGCACTAACATTTATAATTCCAAAGATCATAGTTTCGACTCTTGAGAGTAGCTACTCCTAAACTAATAATTTACTTCTCAATGAATGAGTAACATGTACTGTACTAGTAATAAAAAAATAATGAAACCACAGCTCTAATTATTAGCGAGATTTGATGGTACATCATATTATATTAATCCAAATAAATAGATCCTCAGTTATATTAGTCATTACGCAGAATTACGATGTGTTTAGTTTATACACACTGAGCTAATAGAAAGTAAAAGCATGCGACTCTGTTAATTTGTATCGATTCATTTCAACATTCAGAGCTGAGTGCGATGCAGTGATTCGTGGAATCAAAGAACATTTCTCGTTGTATATGAATTGTGACTCATCATTGGAAGCCAATATATGGAGGAGGAATTTGTTCTATGATAATGGATAGATTAGTCTAAAGATATTTCTATTTAGTTAATATTTTTTATTCATAGCTATTTTATCATTGCTAACAATTATTTTCTTAAGAATTAATGCCTATTGATCGTATATTATTGTGCAATATCATAATATTTTCAGACAGTATCACAAGGATTTTTTTCTGGAATTTCCTACGAAGGACAATACACTAACCTAGGCAAAAATGATTTTTTCCTGGGACATTAAGAAAATATCACAGGAATAACTCCTTCTTGCATAGGAAAAGTTTTTTTTAATTAATGACAAATTACTATAATTGTTTTATTTATATTTAATAAAATGTAAGCCTAAATAGTTCAATAAGAACTAAAGATTATCAAATGGGAGATGTTGTAGAAATGCAATGTCAAATATATAACTACGAGTAGATATTTTTATCATTATAGTACCGATGTATATAAGCAGCTATAGAGTATACAATATTTAATTGAAACCATCAAACGAATGCTGTTTAGCTATAAGTAGAATAGCAGCTAACATATATTTGCCACTTTATGAGCTGTACCATATATTATGCCAGCAGGAGAATTGCTGATAATAAAGACTATGCCACTATGCCATAAATGCCAGACGTGGAAACCTGCTATGGACATACTTACTTCATAACATTCTTTTACAGTGCTATACTCTCTAAATATTTGGCCTATATTATTGCAGAGCTGAGAACGGGCTTCAACATATCCTATGATTTGAACCTTTAAAATATGCTATGATTTGAACCTTCAAAATATCCTATGATTTGAACCTTTAAAATATCCTATGATTTGGACCTTCAACATATCCTATGATTTGAACCTTCAACATATCCTATGATTTGAACCTTTAACATATCCTATGATTTGAACCTTTAACATATCCTATGATTTGAACCTTTAACATACCCTATGATTTGAACCTTTAACATATCCTATGATTTGAACCTTTAACATACCTACGTAGAGAATGGAAACTAATTTATAATTATAGTGTTTGTCCTTATGATTTGTTTAATGTGAAAGAATAAACCCAATATACCATATAATTGAAACAAGAAACATGTAGTTGTTACCGTTTTCTATATATTAATTTATTCGAAAATGAAATCGATTTATCATTAGAATTTTAATTCTGGAGTGAGAATTACGAAGTACCAGAAAGGTTACGAAGTACCAGAAAGGTTACGAAGTACCAGAAAGGTTACGAAGTACCAGAAAGGTTACGAAGTACCAGAAAGGTTACGAAGTACCAGAAAGGTTACGAAGTACCAGAAAGGTTACGAAGTACCAGAAAGGTTACGAAGTACCAGAAAGGTTACGAAGTACCAGAAAGGTTACGAAGTACCAGAAAGGTTACGAAGTACCAGAAAGGTTACGAAGTACCAGAAAGGTTACGAAGTACCAGAAAAAGGACAAATTATAGATTTGTCCTTTTCAAAACTATTAAAACTATTCTTAAATTCTTCTAAACTATTTTTTCAAATATTAAACTTGATGAGTGGTGAAATTTTTTTCCCACTTGAGTAAATTATTTATTTATCAATTCGTTGATTTATTAATATCTATAATTAGGTAAAAAATATATGCATGATTGATGAGAATACGATTATAAGTTTACGTATATATTTTCATAAAACTTATCGTATAATGTTTATTATACTAAATTGTTGATTCCAATTAGTGAGAGTTCTTCGTGAAAACAAATACCAACCATTTTTTAATATCCTCTTTTATATCTTTAGAGCACCATGCGTCATTCTGTTCGTCGTGTGTCCGTCAATGTCCGAGTCCTAATGGCGCCAGTCTTTCCTGAGTGCGCCATACGAAGGGGATCATTGCAGCAATTATTATGGCGGACAGAGGAACAAACATGTTGCAGAGCATTATGAGAACCAAGAGCAATGGAGGAAGAGATTAGGTATCAACTTACGTCAACGATGCAAGCAGATTTTTCTTATGTGTCATATTTGGTGTTTAGAAAGAATTTATTTACATGTCATTGCAGTAAAATGTTAATTGATAAGTTGCTATCAAACCTAATGGAAAAAGACACCAATTTCGATTCTTTTTAACATTTAAAATATCCCTATGTTTATTCTGAATAACTTAAACTGAAATCTCATGTATAATTCTATTTCATATTATGACACTTTGTAGCTAGTTACCTCTATTCATGTTGTATTCGAGTAGTTTTTACCATAGTTATGTCCCTCGCTCATGAGCATTTTTTTTACGAAGCGAATCGTTAATTATTAAAATAGTAATTGGACTTGGTATCGTTTACAATAATTTGAAAGTTATTGTAATTGGTACGGGTATCGGTTACCAATATGTATCGTTGCATCTCTACTAATTAATTACCATCACTATTGAAAGATGTGGCAACAGACCGTTCGTGAGTGCGGTGTGCAGACGTTTCTTCGAAAGACATTTCGTCGACGGACATTTCATCGACAGACATTTCATACAATAGTCATTTCACATTAGCATTTTTTCTCTGCCAGCATAGCATACATTTGACGAAAAATAGAAAATGAAAAATAATTGTCTGCAATGGTTATCTTTTCTACCAACTTAACTAGGATCCCAGGCCATTCAGGGCATGATTATAAGGGATAGAGTTGTTATATAGGTAGGTAAGGTATGAATTATCGGACAGTCCACATTTCCGATCATATAAGAAAAGTAGATTAAATGACATTATTATTCGTTATTTGTTGAAGATCGAAAATGTGGATATGTCCGATGATTCAAAACATACCCTATCATGCCAAATTATTTTTTCCTAGTTCTTAGTTCTCTGTGTGCGTGTCTGCTTTAATGTTTGTGCTGTAGTTGATAGGTAGGTAATGCACATAGAGTAGCTAAATTTTTCATCTTTTTTTCTTTATAATTGTGTTACTAAATGAGAAGAAATATTGCATGTTTTTTCGACATTGGCACATCTCTTGATGAAAATTTCTTCACAAGGTGTTAAAAAGTGTAAGTGTGAAGTGGGCCGCAGATATCAAATGATTAAAAAAAGAACAATAAAAAAACCCAGTCGATATATATAGCCTTATTCATTTCTATTACTATATTTAAATAATACTCAATGCGAACCAATAATTATTACACTTTTTCCAAAAATATGACAACTTTTCAGCGAAATAAGGTATAACTACTTCATAGTAAAATAAGTAATGTTTACATTTTGCCACTATCAAACCTGGCCAAGAATGGGGGCAACCCCCCCCCCCCCAAACCGGACCGCAAAAACCTTACCTTAGTTGCGCTATACCTATTTATATTGATAACATATAATATTTTCACATTAAATAATGTTAAATATAATAATAACTAGATTACGTGCACTCGGTAGAGCGCATACCTTCACAGCCGCTTATACGTTTGTTACCAAAATCTAATAAACTGGTTCCTGGATAACGATCAATCGACCCACCAAGTTTCATACAATATGGTTCAATACTTTTTGAGTTATTGATTTATAAATGACCTTGACCTCCGACCAGATTCTACCAGATGGTTCAAGGACATTGTCCAATCGTCCTATCAATTTTCAGACAATTTGGTTGAATATTTTTTGATTTATTGAGTTATAAATGGCCTTGAACTTGATCTTTAACCTTTGACCCGATCGCTCCCAAAATCTAATAAAATGTTTCCTGTATATTGACCAATCGTCCCACCCAGTTTCATGCAATATGGTTCAATACTTTTTGAGTTATGAATGACCATGACCTTGACCTTTGACCGGGTCACTCCCAAAACTCTACTAGCAGGTCACTGGACATTGACCAATCGTTTCACAAAATTTCAAGCAATTTGGTTGAACACTTTTTCTGGTATGCGAATAACAAGATGAGAAATAAATATATAAATGCCGGGTAAAATATGACCTTCAGCAAATTTGCAAAGGTAATAATTAGTATTCGTGCTACCATCTGGTAACATTAACATATTATTTAAAGCGTGACAGACCACTTATGGCCAAACAAAAAAAAAATTATATGGAAAATATATATGGGGTAAAATAATATGAATTTAAAAACATAAAGCTATGTGAGCTAAAACTGCTTGATATCAAAGAATTTTATCTTAATCAAAGAACATTAAAATTTTCACTTATCATATAATATTTGAAATATTTATATATTTGATAA
This sequence comes from Caprella mutica, assembly GCA_947561585.1. Classification (NCBI taxonomy): domain Eukaryota; kingdom Metazoa; phylum Arthropoda; class Malacostraca; order Amphipoda; family Caprellidae; genus Caprella; species Caprella mutica. The sequence goes on from CANNZV010000763.1 coordinate 145,170, forward strand.
AATTAAACTTTGCACACTGATAAGTCAAAATAAGCTTCTTATTTTTTAAGTGGTAGATTGTAGAATATCTTTGAAATATATATATTTTGTGTACCCATTGATTATTCTACCTAGAATAGTTCTCTATGTGTTTTAGTGGTCGTCAATTTAAGGCAAATTTCTACTGGAATGCAAATTTTAAACTGTATTAAGTTCATAAACCAGTAGAACTAAAAGGCTCCTATTCTTAAAGCATCATAAATATGTTTCTTTGTTATATCACCTATTGAAAGTAAAAACCAAGACAGTGTCTAATTTAGCCTAATTGAAGTCACTAAAAGGTTGTACGAGATATTTATGACTGAATATCTTTAGAGTTCCTCGTCATAACTGTAGAGTAACTCAAACCAATCACTGTGATAATTACAGTGGCATGACTTCTTTCGAGCAACTTTGTAGCAATTTACTTCTCATGATTTGACTGATGATTGTACTTTATTGGGTTTCGGAATAGTGATTGCATATGTGTTCATTTTCTCACCTTGTCAAGATTTATCATCGTAAGAAAATATAAATTCTATACAGAGTGTGTACTTATTGGAAAATTGATTTGTAATTAGAATTTTATAGATGATTTAGACAAACTATAAAAGATTCTTCAACATTAAGATTTGTAAAACTATATATTAATATTCACAAATATAAATCAATTGCACTGCGATATCCTTATTATTATTTTATGATTTCATAATCAGTTGAATAAATCAAATGGATCAATTAATATTATTATCCCATTGAACATCCTTTCTTTAATTACATCCGATGCTTTTTTCATCATACGTACGTTCGGTTTGGATGAAATTTAGAAAGAATTTCACCGAATTAATCACTTCCATTATCGATATCGTTTCGATGCCGCCACTCAAAAGCTTCTATTTGGTCCCTGCAGTTTTTTATTCCGGATTAAGCGTTCCGGAGCTGCGAAACCTTTTTATAACATCGGAAGAGACATGTTCTCGCCAGTTGTCATCGTGTAGAAGGACAACAAAAAATTCTCTGGATTATCGTGTCGGGAAGACTCCAGAATGTTGAAATGGCAGAGTGTTTATTGATGTAAACAAGAAAACACTGACAGGGTTCGATGTTTGGTGTCATTGGAAATAATATGTTTTTCCAGTATTCTTTGATATGCTCGTGCAGCCTATATTCTAATAAAAAGAATAGGAACATTGGAAGCTTTTATGACCCAGGTAGGTAGAACTATGAAGCTCGGGGTGACAGTGTTCAAATATTGGCAATGTTGTAAAAATATTGTGGCAATGTTACACCAAGAAACATCGTTAATTTGAGAGGCTTTTATTTGACTACAATCCTATTTTTTTAAATTATGTAAACTCGGATTAAGTCCATTCTTTTAAACGTTCAATAAAATATGTTCAAAGTTTGAATTTAAAGAAATATCCAGGAATATATGTTTGATTAGTTTAATATGTTAGGGATATTTGAAACATAACAAACTATACTGCGTAACTATATAAGGACAAATAATCAAGAGTATACATATAAAAATATAATCACATGATAAAATGATACATAGCAAAATAATCACAATATGCTCACATTGTACACTAACTCTACGAAGTAAATATCGATATTAAAGATACATTCTGAGACGCTAAGACTTATTCCCATTGAAACACAGTACAAGCAACAGTGTTTGTTTTTTGTTTCTCTGAGTTGTTCATAAAGGGACGCATGTGTAAAAGTTAGAGGTGATTTTTCAGTGTTCACCTGAGTGACACGTCTCATTGCTCACTCTTCCATTACCTTAATCATTTTAAAAGGTTCTACAAACACCGAGACAGCCGATGAATAAGGTGACGAAACTTGGATGTCATGTTTTTAGTTGATCTTGTTTCTGGAGTTATTTTAAGATTTAGTCAGTGCTGAGATTGCCTTTGATGTTCTCTTGAATAAAGAAAGAAACTTTAAACTATTGCTTTTTTATTAGTTTAGATTATATAAGAGAAGATATATAGCATTTTAAAGTTATCAATTCGCATACATAAAATCGAGTTGAACCATGATAATTTTCTCCAGGAAATTTTATAAATTGAAATTTGCGAAATTGAAATTTGAGAAATTGAAATTTACGAAATTGAAATATGTGAAATTGAAATTTACGAAATTGAAATTTACGAAATTGAAATTTGTGAAATTGAAATTTACGAAATTGAAATATGTGAAATTGAAATTTACGAAATTGAAATTTGTGAAATTGAAATTCGTGAAAATCCTACCTATTTTGATAACATGATTTGATCCATTTTTTGTCCCAGCTAGAAAAGATGTACAAGAGCTGAAATGTTGCAGGTGCAAACAAAGCCTCGTTGCTTTATGGCTGATAATCCTTCCGTGAAAATTTTCAGATAAGAAACAAAGGTATTCATTGAAGCAATGTCTCGTCTCACGGCCATAATTTTACAGATATATTCGGCAGTATTTGGATTAGATTCAAAAAAAGGCAAAAAGTCAGATTCCAGTCGGAAAATTTATAATAGGAAGATCGTATCCGACTTTAGTGTTGGGGCAGTGAAATTTCACGGTAATATTACTTCGGCACCATACCACTTGAATCTTATGGCTCCGTTACGTGACGATATCTATTTGAGATGAATGCTGTCATATGTGGTATTATGTAAACCATAATTTATTGCCTGAGGTAATAAGATAATATACTTTACGAATTGTTTACATCATTTAAATAATCCGATATGAAAAGTTAACGATGTCACTTCATTAGTTATTCGATATTAAAAAACGAGTTCAAGAAAAACAATATATTCATCAATTTACCAATAACATACTTTTTAATAGCTTATTGAAATGATTCTCAAAGGAATAATAACAAATAAATTTATCTCTTGATAAATAGTCAGTTGAGATTCATAGGTTGAGTCATCGTTCTCCAGAAGTGTTGCCGTAAAAGCTATTGGATCCCTTCGACAGCGCTCTTAGTGTATTATTTCGTGTAAGAGAACTAAGATTAAAGAGCGCGGTAAGACGCATCATTTTTCTTCGAGTTCAGTCTTGATAGATCGTTGAAAAATTCATTGTTGTAATGCAAGTTTATTGTGAGTGTTTTCTAAGTGTATTCTAAATAGTGAATTCATAATATATTATTTTAGAAGCATCTTATATAGGGAAAATGTATTCCGATGTAAAATAAGAAATTTATTTACCTTTGAGTCTGAATATAGCCTTTTGTATAACTAAATTTTTTATCTATGGTAAACTCTTATATATAGTTATAGTAATACAATGATTGTTGATGTTCAAAAAAATGAACAATGATATCAACCATGTTGAGGTACATTAATCTTATTTATTCAATCTTATAGGCTCTTTACATGAAGAACAGGCTATACCTGATCCTCCAATTATTAATTTATACTACATATATCAATTGACATTAATTTATTAATAGAACTATTATTATACAGTAATATATTACAGTATATATATTAAAGAAATAATGATAAAATCTCAATTCTTTGAATGACTTTAAAAGTATCACATCTAAATGATCACATTTTATAATTTCTGTATCATTCCTTACTGAGAGAATAAACATCTCTGGCTGCAAATGGAAAAAATTCCTATAAAATGAGATTTTTGCCAACCGAAAGTCTTCTTTGGAATGTATATTGTGTTTGTATTTTAGAAATCTTCTCGAGCGAATTGTAAACTATTGTTTTATTTTCTGATTTGCAAGATAGGATGAATATATCTTCGATACTTTAGTTTGTCCCATAATTTAGCAAGAACAGCCTTCCAATTGTGTGAATGTTAGGAAATATTCAACTCTGTATAAAGCCACGCGTTAAATTAAACACCACATCTGCTTCTATTTCTTTCCCCGTACATTTTTATTGAGGAACAAAACTTTGGATGGAGCGTAAATTAAAAGTTAAGATTTATTCCAGATATTTCAGTTTGTTTGACAGAGGTTTAGTCAGTTTCAGCACATGTTTTACATGTGGAACATGTTCAGAATATAGATGGTATTATATCGTATGTATGAACACAATAATATTCCAGTCTGAATTTCTCTGAGCGTTGATCCTCTGCTAGGTTTATTCCTGAATCATTCTTCTCTATTCCCTGAGGATCATAACAGGACTTGTAAATGCCACTGGTGGTGTCCCGTAAACTTCCTTAATTCGGGGCAATCAAAATTAATCCCCCAGAAACTAAGTGGAAGGGTGAAAACTAATCGCCCTCAGAAGCTTCGTGTCTCATTTATTTACACGATGAAATGTATTGGTTAAAAATGAACTTAATATAATTCACTTAATTAAAATTAAATTTTATCCTAATGATACTTGGAATTATATAAAAATATCGAATAAAATGGATGAATTTATCGAGGAACAAACCAATTTCGTCGCTAAAGTGAATTTTTTTATCTGAAATGATGATAATCTAAATAATTATTTAATAAAATATTGATTATGATATTCCCTTTCATACAAAATGATATTTATTAGTAATTTCATTTTCTATTTGCCAAATTATATCTCCGTACTGAATGGTCCCTAGTGCGTAATTATGCGTGTAAACACAGCTTGGCCTAATCCACGAATTTGGGGGGATTAGGCCAGTCCACAGCACTAAATGCTATTACTATTTATATTGCAGCTCATATGTAACAACTCATAAATCTGAATAACGGAACAGTACAGGAATGTTGTTCATTGGAATCAGTGGAATACATTCATGGAACATAAGCAATCATATTACTTGACTCTGAAGGTGCTGTCACTGAAATAGCCACTGCTAACAGAGTTAACTAGAATTTTATATTATTTTTAATCCTCTGTTGCTTGATGTAGCACATTTGACACAATTATAGAATTATGTAAAAACTTGGTAAGAAAATGTAATTTCATAATACATCTCAGCATGTTTATTATTAATGAAAAGTGCTTTCTGTCACGTTTGCACTAATTATATTTGAGGTTAAAAAATGATAGCGAAAATGTATATTACTGTCGAAAGTCATATTTTATATTCCATTTTAACTGAAAAGTGAAAGACCGGGTCGAGTAAAAGCACTGCTGTAATTGTAGTCAGCTTGGGCAACTGATAAGAGATTTCAGTAGCGCCCATGCAGCAAGAGGCTGGTCCACCAGCTCCGCCATACTTTTTTCCAGCTGGTGGAACCTTCTAATAACTTCGAACTCTACGCAGTTCATCCACGGGTGGACTGAACTCTCCTACTACCCCTAAATAATCTGCACACTGGGCTTCCCACTCTTCCCACCATTGCCCTTCACCTCTCAAAGTCTGGGCGTAGAAGCGAGTGAGGACGACAAATTCCGGTCTCGTCATGGAAATCTCCCCGTCCCCTCTCTCAGCACCCGAGTGTACACCCCAAGCAGCACCTCAGGCCTCAAGCTACCCACCTCTATCACAACACTCCTCATCATTGTCCTTCTTGTGGTTCCGTCCACAGGAACCTCCACCTGCTTGGCAGCCATGTTGGCTTCCTCATTTCCAAGGAGGCTAAAGTGTTCGGGAACCAAGATCAGAGTGAGCTCCTGGCCCCTATCATGGATATTCCACAGTATCACTCTGATATACTCCAGTCTGTTCTCCCTGCTGGTTCCAAGTGGCACTTCCATTAATGATTTGCTATCTGTTGTGATGACGGCAGTGCTACAGTTCCGTCGATACTGTAGCCAGTTTACTGCAACGGTCATTCATGTCATCTCCGCTGTATACGAGCTGCATAAAGCATCGATAGGATTTGATCAGCTATACTGTAGGCTGTAGCCCATTCTCCATATTGTATATAGCCACATAAGGCTCCCATACTTTTGACGCTCCGTCCGTATATATATTGAGCTCCACTCTGTTAGCCCTCCTGATGGGTGTTCGTTGCTCCTGCTTGCTCTCTGTCTTTCTCGATAGTGCATTTATCATCCTGCTGGGTATTCTCACCTCCCAGGCTTGTTTATTTTCTATTGGTGAGGCCCTGCAGGACCTGTTCACTGTTCATATATCTTCCCTATTTTTCCCTCCAGTCACCTTTCTTGTTCTTCTGGTGACAACTCTCTCTGTCATGTCCCTTCGCTGGTCACCCTTATCCAAATGGCTCCACTTTTCATACCTGTTGACGGTTGTCCTGATTTACCTGGTCTTCTGCATCTACAAACTGGCCTCCATGTTAAGAGCCTTTGTCTTGCCCAAGTAATTCTTCTCTTTTTCCTCATCTGAGTAGTCTCATTCTTCTCCATGCTTGTGTGTGAGATTCATGGTGTCCAGACAGCGGTTCCCATACTCTGCTACGCTTCACTGTTGTTCAGTTACGCGTATACAATAACAAAATAAATAATGAGAGAACAAAAATATTTCTATTCAATTTCTAGTATATAAGTAAGAAGTTGTTATAATGCAAGATTTGCGCGTTAATTTTGTGTCACAATAGAAACATCAATATTAGCTATTTTTTGGTGTGACAATCACCCACTCCAGATATCTGCATGGCAAGAAAAGGTTGTAAAACTAAATAAAAACCAAATTTGTTTTGTTATTTCAATTAATTTCACATAAATAAGTCTTGGACAATTAAAGACAGGATTTACAGCAACTCTAGTCACGATTAAAGTATAAATCGGATCACATGTTCATGAAAATAGTTTTTTCTCTTTTACTTTTGTGCAATATTACGATCTCACGGTCACGCACATTCAGTATAGTTGATACTGAAAAATTAAAAGGTTCAAAAATTATTCATTCTAACAATTTTTTACATATATTCTTGAGATTGAATTAAAAATATATTCATTTTATCATTATTTGTTTTGTACAGAATTATAACTGAGTAGCAATTAATTATTTTCCCATTCAGAATGTAAAGATTATTGGATTATTACTTATATATGGTGAAATATATTGACGATTTCAAACACAATATAATAAATATAAATTAGGGTTATACTTTATTTCATTTTTTATAGATGATTGTCCCATTTCTTATGATTCTTAACTGACAATAATCTATCAGTGTAGATAAGGTATATTTCTTCCAATAAAGTGTATTTTAACCGTAAAGGGAATATTTCATAAGAAATCTAATTTAGTAAGAATTTTTCCAATGGAAATATGGATTTAAAGTATGATAATCTATCACAATAAGAAGTCTTAAAGTTTCATCATACACGAAGCTCAATCGACTTTCTTGGTCCGTAATGATCTCTTCAATCAAACAATTCCAACAACTAATTTCGATAGGATCTATCAATAAATTAATCTCTTTATCGGAAGTTGGTGTGCAATACATTAAGAGAATGGTCTCCAACTGATCTAATCCATCTTGTCAGAAGCCACTAACTGCCAAACTATTTTCATTGATAGTATCATGCGCTGAATGAGAACAACTTCAACAGTTTGGGGCCAGAGGCAATTTGTGAAGTGTTGCAACATACTCCAAAATGCTCCAAGTTTCTAAACTCGTGAGAGGCAATTAGCTGCAATGTGCTTCTGAATTTGCGTCAAGAAGAGCTTGTAGGCATAACCGTCCCCGAAATGGGTGATATCCCGCCACCAGCCAAAAATGTTACCGTTATTCTATCCTGGGAACAAGTCTTTCAGCTTTTTACAATGGAGATTAGACGTCTTTTTGAAAAGTTGGCTTGAACACTTTTGCAGGATACATTGAACTGTTGAATTTACATTAGCTTTAACAATGAATCATTAAGTTCTACGGACTCTCTTCCAAAGTAAATGCTTTATTCAGTAGATTGAATATTTAAATGGAGATTACTGATAAAAGTTTATTACATGATTAGTAGTTAATGGGCTTATAAGAAGTTAATTATGCCACTTACCTCTAACTCATTTTGCTGATAAATCTCAATTCCAGTCAGAAAATGATTAATATTGTGAAATTTCTCTATTTTTCCAGCGAATTAATTGAGTATAACAGTAAATTTTAAATGTCATCCATTTGTAGACCATTTTAACGCTCCAATTAGTTTGAAATGGCTAGATTTGAACTACTATTACGATTATTAAATGATGCTAATTGAAATCTGATATTGTGATATATTTTAGGATTTCTTGTTACCGACAGTATATTTTCTAATAGGATTCACCTGTCCTGATTTTTACGCCATTTTGAATAAGAATTGAGAAGTAAGTACATCTAGATTTCTCAATTATTATCGAACTAGTCTCTTCTCCAATTTCATCAACTTATATTTCTGTAATACTTCCCCACCCACATTAAATAACAGTCTGACAATTCTATTTGCGAAATACATTGGCAGAGTACGTGGGAGGGATGCTCTTCCAATAAGTAATTTCTTTTCAAATCGCCATTAATTTGCACTTCTATTTGTTCAGGTGAGAAAAGTTTACTATGACGTCAAGATATTTACTTTCAAATCAAATACACTGCCTTAACGATATGTCTTCAATGGTAATCAATATATAGTTATTAGTAACTTCCCTGTTAAAAATAATGGAGTTTCAATAGTACAGGTAAAGTTCGTGCAACGGACAGTACCTGTACCGGAAAAAGTGTCCGCTATGCCGAACAATGGACGCTATGCACAACTGAGGTTGTACTTCAATTAGGGATTTAAATTTTGAAATTTTTCTTTAACAGCATTTCGAATAAAATCTAATGGAGATGAAATTTAATGAAAATTTTATGATATTTATATAACTTACTTATATATATGTAGGAAATAATAAGGTTGGTATAACTGTAACTATTCTGTAATTAAATAGAACTTCTAAGAAAATGTTGCGGAAAAGGGTAACAAAATCAAAATACTAAAAATATGAAAACAATAGTGATTGTAATTTTGTAAATTGCAATACCTCTGAATGTAATATAAGATTGACTAGATACTTGGTAGATGGATAAAATATTTGTTAAACCAAATAATTCAAAATGGTCTTTGTAGCGAGCTGCATGTCCAGTAGAACGGATAATTTTTGTCCTTTGTAAGGGGGTGTCCGTTTAAAGATCGTCTACTGTACGATATTTACCAGTAAACGAAAAAAAACTTGCAAGAAAAAAAAATAATAATAATAATTCTGTATTAAAACTGAATATATATAAAATGTATCTCTATAAATAATCTATTTCTCGAGCGTGACTGATATATATATACATATATATTTCTATATAAATAATAGATAATAAATATATATAAAACACAATCTTTTTTTTATAAATGAGGAATACTCAACTTTTAGTTATAGATGTTAACACATTCTCAGTCACGAATGAAATTAATATTTTTTTTATTACTATGAGTTTGTATTACTTCTTTACAATTCACTTCGACAACTTTCTCAAATATTGATACATAATTCATTAAAAGTAATAATGATATGATACCTCAATAAACAATGAACACATCTCATTGAAATAAATATTAAAATTATTACATTTATTTTAATTATATGATAATAGAAAAGGATCATAAATCGTATTCAACATTTAAGAAGTCGTTTATTTAATTTGTTTATTTGTTTATTGAACATATAGCACCCTTTTACAGAAGATACAGGGTCGGGGCCACCCTGATCTTTTCATTGGCAATATATCTTTTATTACATGCTAAGGAATGTATAAGGCCCGGGAAAGCACTAGGCTTTTAGGGCAACCTAATTAAAAAAGAACTATATAAACAGAACAGCACGCTACAAAATATTATGAGAAATAATTTAATAAGAGAAAAAAAACAAAAAAAGCAAAATCAAAATTACAAAAAAAGAAAATAAAAAAAATCTGTACACGCATTCATACTAAATCCACACAGGATTATTTTACCAGCCTACCTACTTAAAATAGCCTAAATAAATACAACTGCAAAAAAGTTCATTGAGATCTAATAACTGAGAAGAAACAAACGCTATTCAATAACCTAACAATTTACGTTTCAAACTAATCTTAAATTTAGCAACGGAAGATGAAGATTTAATGTTTTCATCGAGTGAATTCCAAATTTTAGGTGCAGCATAAATAATTGAGGACTTGCTCTTCTCACATCTAAACAGTGGTAGCAAAATGTTGGATGAACCACGAGTCGAGTAATTATGAATATTAGAATTAACAGAGAGATAGTTAAAAAGAGCTGGGTCAAAATTGGGATACATCAGAGTATTATAGACGTATTGCCCTACTTTAAGTGTGTACATATCTCCTACAGTCAACATCCCCAGATCCTGAAATATTCCATATGTATGGGCTAAGTAATGACTTTTCGTTACACACCGGACTGCTCTCTTTTGAATAAGAAATATATCGTTTATTAAATACCCAGCACAATTTCCCCAGACAGGAATGCAATAGTCAAAATAGGGATAAATTATAGAATAATAGAGCATTTTCAAGATATTGGCTGGAACGCAGCTACTGACTCTATACAGAATACCCAAGGATTTAGATATTTTAGTAGATAAACTATTGATGTGTTGACGAAAACTCAAATTTTCATCCAAATAAACTCCCAGATATTTAAAAGAGTCAACCTGCTCTACCAGACTTCCTGAAATCCTGATAGGGGACAACTGGTGTTTGCCTCTATATGAAAGCAACATGTACTTAGTTTTCTCAACATTCAATTGAATTCTATTAGCGATTAACCAGTCAGATATTGAGGACAAATGGGAGTTAATTACAGTGTGGCTGCTAGAAAGGGATGATCGTGGTATAGCACAAGATATTGCGGAGTCGTCAGCAAAAAGGTTAAATTTGAAATAACCCGAACAATTAGAGAAATCATTAATGAATACCAAGAACAAGAGGGGGCCCAAATTGCTACCTTGAGGTACACCACACTTAATATCACGACTCTCAGAAGACACACCATTTACCACGGTAATTTGATTCCGGCCTGTTAGGTAAGATCTGAACCAGTCATTAGCAAGACCACGAATTCCGTAATGATTCATCTTGGTAAGCAATATTTCGTGAGATATGCTATCAAAGGCTTTCCTAAAGTCCAAAAACATTGAGAACACGAGATTACCGCTGTCCAACTCATCGTATGCAAAAGTCAATAAATTCAGAATTGCGTGCAGTGTACTCTTATTAGATTGGAATCCAAATTGATTTGAATTTAGTATATCTTTCATATTAAGGTAGTTATAAATTTGACGATAAGCTACTTTTTCGTATATTTTGGAGAATACACTCAAAATTGAAATAGGTCGATAATTAGAAGGTTCACTGCAATTGCCTCCCTTATGAATGGGTACAACACGCGCAATCTTCAATCTATCTGGAAACACTCCCAAAGATATAGATCTATTAATTAAATTCGAAAGTACCGGAGATAGTATAGGACTGAGCCTTTTCACAATTTTAACAGGCATTGTATCCATATTACAAGGTTTGTTCTTAAATGAAGAAATAATTTCGCTGATTTCATAGCTATTTGTTGGATTGAAGAAAAATGAATTTAGATAATTACCAGTCAAATATTGCAGATAACCACCATCTGCATCCGAACCGAATGAACAGAAAATGTTTTCACCGACAGAAGTGAAGTGCTTGTTCATTTCGTTTGCTATTGTCTCTGGATTTCTTACAATGCTACCATTAATTGATAGTTCAGCCAGATAACTATTAGAATTAGCATTAGGTTTAATTAATTTATTAATAATAGTCCAAACCTCTCGAACATTTTCACGAGCAGAATGGAATTTATTTTCAATATACTTAGCTTTTTTACTCCTAATTTCAGCAGTCACACTATTCCTATACCTGTTGTAAAAAGCACAATCAATTTTTCCAAGCTTACTCAACACATGATATTGCTGACGCTTCCTAATTTTAGTTCTCAAATCCATGTCAATCCAAGGTTTAAGTAACCTCTTATATGAAACTGTCCGTTCTCTAACTGGACAATGAATATCATAATTACACTTAAGAGCATCATCTAGGAGACCAATACCAAGATTAACATCATTACACCCAGTTATATAGGAAAGATCGATAGCAGAAATGGCATTAAATAAGTTATTAGTACACGACTCATTCATCATCCTATACCTAATAGTGCGACTTCGATCACTCAAATCCTCACAAAAGCAACTGGCCAAATTCACAAATATTATATAATGATCTGAGATACAGCAAGGAATTATTCCAGATGTCACATTAGCAGGGTTCGATGTAAAAATATTATCGATTAGGGAAAAGGTATGTTCAGTGACTCTGGTGGGCTTTGTTATTAAAGGAATAAATGAACCCGAATACATCAGATTACAAAATTGAAGTGAATTACTATCATTATCAATATTGATCAAATCAAGATTAAAATCCCCGCTTATAAATATGTAATCACTTCGCATATGAGAGAGTTTACACATTAACTGGTTCACCTTTTCGAAAAATAACCCCTTATCACCGTCAGGTGGTCGGTATATAGTGCCAATAAGCAACACTTTGGATTTCAAAGTACTTTTAACGAATATACATTCAATATAGTCACTAACAAAGCTCAAATCACCTAACTGCTCACCCACAAATCTCTGATGAAGCACCAAGCTTACTCCTCCACCTCTACGGTCGTCACCTCTCATTACATGGAAAGAGTTATAATTATCAAATTTGATTAACTGTGAGCTGCTGGTTGTCAGCCAAGTTTCACTAAAACAATAAACATCATATTTCAAAGTAATGGTTGAGACAAATGCTTCGAACAAATCCACCTTAGGAAATAACGATCTCACATTTAAATGTAGTAAGTTAAAGTCACTTCATCAAGTTAATTTGGAATTGAGAATTAAACACCAAATTCAGTTTCATATATTTATAAAGATGGACAATAACATTAAACGGAGATATTGAAGACTCGGTATACAGTATAACTCCTCTATAGTGAATGTAGAGTCCTGAGTAGAACTCTACCCATACAATGAACAAATTTTCTTTAGTTTACCATGAATAGACATTATTTATAGAAAACGAATGGTCATTCTGTGCAGATTATGAAAATTTGTTCACTATAAACTAGGTGATCATCTAACTCAGGACTCTACAGTCTACATTCACTATAGAGGAGTCCACATATAGAAGAGTTCTACTGTACTCCTAATCCTCTACGCCCGTTATAAGTTTCTATCTGGGTATGGTAACTCCTTTCACTTCAGTTCCATTCTAAATTAGCACCACACTTTATTAGTTTTTAATTAGAGAGCAATGCAGTCACTCTGCATTAACGCAAGAAAAGTTACTTCCTACTAATTACAGGATAACACTCACAGCAATTAACTCATCATTAATAACACGATAGTTTATTTGTGACTTAATTACAAATATGTGAAATGAAATGGAGAATTCAATTACTTCAATTACAAGTTCGCACGTTTTAATTTCTGACTTCCTTCCAATTTTATGCCAAAATGTTTGAAACATTGAAAATAGAATCAAATTGAGGTCAATTATCTATTCGTTAGAATTCTTGATAACATGTAAAATTACTTCGTTTAGAGTATTATTATGTGTTTTCTATTGAGTATTTTAATATTCAGTTTATTATATTTTAATTATGGTTTTGAAAATAGGTATAGAGAAAATAATTATTTATCATAATAACATTCATGATATTGTCTTCCATTTATAATTGTAGTAAGGCAAACACAGATATTGTGTATGCATTACTGTCATCACGAACCTATATGATTGTAAGTAAGTAACATTCAAGTTAGTTACCGATCTGCTCTCGCGAGCTACACACCTTATCTCCAGTCTTAGTTATTGAGACATTAACTTGTGAGCGTTCTAGTGGAGATACTCTTTGTAATAACCCTTGCTTGACTAATGAAAATATTCTCTTTAAGCGTTAATTACATTACTTCATTACCCTAAATACAGTTAAGCTTGGACCAGAGGCCTGAGGTCGGAACCATATTGGCAAGGTGGTTCTAGGGCATGGTACCATGAGTATTTAGTAGAAAGAGATATATTGAGAAAAAGGAATCTGAAAATAAGAAACAGAGTAGGATCCTATCACACGTAACCCAAATAGTGACACGTTATAAGGAATAAACAGATAACGTCACAATATTCTAATATCTGTTATAAAAATGGAATACACTATTAAGAATGCATACCTTGGTAGATAAATAATATCCATTATAGCAAAATTATTATCTTTTATTTAGCATAAATAAATAAATCCATGACACCATCATTCAAAGTGAAGTTGTATAATTTCCATACATTGAATTCTTTATCTGATACACAAATACACCCTTTACGGTAATTAACTCATAAGAATAAATGATATATCTTTATATACTTCTATTATTATGCATTCCAGTATTTGTTAGTCTTGCAAAGACAAATTGAAATGTTTTATCTCATGGTTAACCATCTTTGTATTAGATTTTAATGCCATAATAATATTATTCAAATGATTCCTTAATATAAAAATTATTGCATTTAAAAAATGAAATGATCGGTCAAATTCTCCACTCAGTTGGAAATGGAATAAATTTCCATTTTGGTCTTCGATTTTTCCTTCTAAATAGAATAATAATTAAAAGATAAAACAGCTATTCTAACTACGAATTTATTTAAATTTAATTATTGCTTAAATTAAAATTTATTTTATGAAACATTAATAGACATTTTATAAAACTTTCATTAATCATAAAAATGCTGTATAATGAAATTAAAATACTATTAATTTCTTGAAAAGGAGATTGAACAAGATATTTTTTCGAATGTTCATATATTGAGTAATATCTCAATACTATTTATTGCATTCACAGTAGTCGGAAAGTTGGTTCATGACATAGGTCATGAACGAAATCTACTTGACCTATCACAACCTAATCATTCCACACCTATTTTCCGATTACTGTGAGTGTCCAATTACTATAACGTTTCTTTATTATATAACAATAATTTAAATATTGATTTATTGGTTTGCTCTTTGGAAATATTATTATATCTTATGAAATGAAAATAGTGTTCTGCTTTATTTTTTATTGAGCTTTAGAATATTCCAATATCATTATTTCGAATAATCCAGTAATTAGGATATTGATAATAAATATTGAATTACTCGATAGTTAAACAAAAATAAAAGATTGGTTTACCTTGTTCTTCGGTAATTCATATGTATAATACAATTGAGGAGTTATTAGTATAATAGTAAAGTTAGAGTTAGTTAGTTAGTTATTAGAATTTTAGTTAGTATTAGTAATAAAATAGTTGATAATTTAAAAAAGACTATAGTTTTCCATTACAAACAAGTAATTGGATTTGATTCATATACACTGATTTTTTTAGAGAATAAAAAGTTGGATGATTACCTAGTTTCCACATCTTCAGTGATGTCGGTAAAACATTGCACCCCACTAACATTCAATTCGCCCAAACTTTAGAATAGTGCAAATAGTTGACTTCTCTGCCTGCAAGTTTAAATTTGCAGTTCAAAAGTTCTAGAATCAAAATTGGACAACATATTTGAATAAGAGTTTCCTGGCGTCTTTTTGCAGCTTCCTACAACTTATCTCTTTGATCAAAGGCATTAAAATGTATGATTCGAAGAATGTTTCTTGGTTTCCTCTGCAAGAATTTCTATGCATTTCGAGTATCTGTGAATTCAGAGTCGAAGTCCAAAAATAATGTCTTTTTCTTTCCGAAAATCCTCCAGTGGTAATGTTTCGATGTGTTCTTTTCGCCTAAAGGATTGAAATATCCTACGAAAGTTGTACAATTTACAGGATGCATTTCAATAGGTAATATATAGAGAAAGTGGTTGAAATTTAAGTTTACTAATTCGTTTAACTAATATTAAAATATATGATTAGATTCAGTAACATGAGCAACTTTTACAATGTGATAAATGTGATATGGATAAATGTTCAAAATTATTTATTTTACATGTTGTGTCAATTGTCATAGCATTTAAAATGATGTCCATAATAGTAATTGTATAGAGTCAAAATTAGTGAATGAATACCATTAGTTTAGAGTAGTAAAGTCTTTATTCTATTTTAAGTTTTCTTATCTAATCTAAATTAATAAATCTTTAATAGTGAAAAGATTAAATTTAATGGCAAAATTATCTTATAAAAGTCAAAATGCAGGAAGTTATAATGTAACACAAAATATATTTAATCTAACAGCCTATTATTTTGAACCTAGTACAAAATTATAAAATGAGACATCAGTAACATAAACCTAATTTTTCTATGATTCAAATGAACTAATAATAAACCTTTTAACTTAAGAATTATAAATGGATAAAGATAAAACTATTTTCCCAATTCTTATTAAAAGCTCTTCTCACAATAGAAATTCCATTAATATATTGGATGATAAAAAAATAAAATTTCTTTAATTTGAATCATTACAATCTATTCCATAAGATATAATAAAAGAATTCATAGTTCTTCAGATTTATTGAAAAAATATCGGCCGAATGATATAATTAAACAATATTGAGAAAAAATATTGCAGAAATAATATCCAAAAGCAGGAAAAAGATTCTAAGTATTTTTCTATTTATTCATGAATTAGTATAGATGATATTTTAATATTTACCTTTCCCAGTAAGAAGGATTTATTCCCTGGGATATTAACGGCATATCAAAGAAATAAATTCTTCTTGCCTGCGTTTTTGAATAATTTGTAACTATAAAACAAAAAAATATGATTACTTAGAATTTCATGATTAGATAATGGTGGAATAATTCTGAATAAAAGATTGAATGTTGGAAATGTAAGTGGTTTTAAATTTGAAAATAATGTTTCAAGAAAATTTTATAATGTAAATACATATTAATGTTTTTGCTTAATTAACATATGATTTATTCTGCCAGTCATGCATGAAAAAGATAATCTTTTACATCTTCAAGATTTAATAGAATTAAGGGAAATTCAAAAAGCAAGGAAATTACATTTTTGTTTAGTAGGTCTTTTAAGATATCTTAATATAACTCAGTATTATGAACAAATTGATCCAGGATATGAAGCGAACAGAATTTTGTTCATCCAGTATAGATTTGGTGAAACTGTGAGCAACAATATCTTCATTTTGATGGCCTGTATGAACCATTATTTTAATAATTTACCCGATTCAAGAGGGTTTCTTCTCACCGATAGTACAACATTTTAAACGTTGTGGAGCATGTATAATACCTTTAACTATCTAAACAATAATGCTAACCAAAGTTTTGAATGTGATGTTAAGAATAGGAAATCCGTCACGCACACTAAATCAGTTCTAAGCAGATGTACATTAACAAATTTCCACTAACTGCTTTCCAAGTAGGAGCCTCGCAATCTAAAGTCAATATGCAGATACTGAGCCTCAATAAGCAACTTTAGGACAGTCATGCATACGGTGTTGACTCGATCTATTCTAAATTTCCCCCGAGATTTAAATTTGAAAAATATGAGGGTTCAGAGGTAAATTTGCACTACATTATAGAGCATAGAATGTGTTTTATGAAAGAGGTGCTGTTATGCAAGTTTCATGCTGAATACCAATAGTTGCAGTGGTGTCTTTAGAAGTATATTTGAAGATTGTTGTTGAATCTTACAATGCATGCCTATGGAGATAGATAAAGGCGACTATTTGTGTGCGGGAGTGTTTTCATTCAATTCCAGCGCTTAGATTGTTTTCGCCATCTTTTGCGGCTCCTGTTTCTAAGATCGCGTTTGAAGTGTCAATAATATGTACATCGATGTACAGGTTCCAACTTTTATTTCTATCCTATTCAGGAACTCAAATTTTACATAGAAATTTTATAACAATCATTCTATTGAAAAAGAATTACAATATATAGCAATTTACTAACTCGAATTATTCTATAGTCGTTGTTTTTATGCAAGGTTTTGAGAGCTCAGAAAAGGAACAATTATTATTTCATATTCAGAAAAATAGTTTGGAAAAGTCTTCTCCAAATAAGACAGTACAAAATATTATTCGAATAGTTAAAGTATTAAATTTTACCACCAATTTCAAATTATAGAAACCGATAATAAAAAGATAGAATTTTTTCAAGGATCACTTGTATTATGTTCAATATTTCATACTTTATCATACATCCTAATTTTTCACCATATTAGCTTCATAAAACTTCTCTTTTCCAGTACTGCATAAAGGTTTCAATTTATATATTATATTTTCAATGCGATAGATGAATACTAAGATCAGAGGAAAGTTCTGGAAGGAGTCCCAAAGGAATAATCCTTCTCATTCACCAGATCCCCATCCTTTTGAATAAGAAGCAGCTGCACAGTTCAGATCTAATTGAGTTAAGACTCTCCTAAAGAAGATTCTTAAGCTGAAAGTCATTTCATCATCTCGCCATCGAAGAAAAAGAAGTCCAAAAGACAGATCCAATAGTCAGGTTCAAATCAGTTTTCAATGAACGGAAGAAAGCTTCTATTAATTTGTAACGGGATTAAGCAACCCATTATATAACTTATATTATCTTTTAATTATCTATTAACTGTAAATCAATAAATTAAACATTATGTAACGAATTTCATCTCTTATTATAGACATGGAATTGGTTTAATAATAGTTCTGTTTTCATATTTTTCTTTTATACTATTGTTATACCAAATAATTAATTGAGTGACTCTTTCATGAAGTATGATTTATAATATTAATATTTTATACTAGCCGGACCCCGTGGAAATTCCACAGAATTGGAGAATCAATAAATATGTCATAGTCTGTTTCACCGATTTTGCATCGGATTTACCGACTGACATGGCTATTCAATAGATAATCTATATACTATAATAAGTCGTGTCAGTCGGTTAATCAGTCACAAAGTGGGTTAAACAGACAGATTATGAATAGCACCCCATAAAGAAGGAGTAAATCAAAGTAATGTTACATAGAGGATATTTGTTATAGATTATTATATACTATGATAAAAGAAGACGTGTCAGTTGGTCAATCAGTCACGAAACGTTTAATTATGCAGAATAAATTCAATGTAATAAATAATTCAAGTAGCTACAGTTTATTTCATCCATTGAATATTGTCACCATACAATCTTCTACTTAAACTAAGTTATATTTTAGCTACACTGTTCACCTTCACTTCTGTCACCTACACTTCCCCCATTATCACTTCCCCCTTTATAACTTCCCCCATTATCACTTCCCCAATTATCAGTTCCCCCTTTATAACTTCCCCCATTATCACTTCCCCAATTATCACTTCCCCCTTTATAACTTCCCCCACTATCACTTCCCCCATTATCACTTCCCCAATTATCACTTCCCCCTTTATAACTTCCCCCATTATCACTTCCCCAATTATCACTTCCCCCTTTATAACTTCCCCCATTATCACTTCCCCCATTATCACTTCCCCAATTATCACTTCCTCCTTTATAACTTCCCCCATTATCACTTCCCCAATTACCACTTCCCCCTTTATAACTTCCCCCACTATCACTTCCCCCATTATCACTTCCCCAATTATCACTTCCCCCTTTATAACTTCCCCCATTATCACTTCCCCAATTATCACTTCCCCCTTTATAACTTCCCCCATTATCACTTCCCCCATTATCACTTCCCCAATTATCACTTCCTCCTTTATAACTTCCCCCATTATCACTTCCCCCATTATCACTTCCCCCATTATCACTTCCCCCATTTTCACTTCCTCCATTACCACTTCCCCTATAATCACTTCCCCCATTATCACTTCCCCCATTATCGCTTCCCTCATTTTCACTTACCTCATTTTCACTTCCCCCATTTTCACTTCCCCCATTATCACTTCCCCATTATCACTTCCCCAATTATCACTTCCCCCTTTATAACTTCCCCCATTATCACTTCCCCCATTTTCACTTCCCCCATTATCACTTCCCTCATTTTCACTTCCCCATTATCACTTCCCTCATTATCACTTCCCCCATTATCGCTTCCCTCATTATCACTTCCCTCATTTTCACTTACCTCATTTTTACTTCCCCCATTTTCACTTCCTTCATTTTCACTTCCCTCATTTTCACTTACCTCGTTTTCACTTCCCCCATTTTCACTTCTTTCATTTTCACTTCCCTCATTTTCACTTACCTTATTTTCACTTCCCCCATTTTCACTTCCCTCATTTTCACTTCCCCCATTATCACTTCCCTCTTCCCTAAGCTACACTTAATACCATATCGGTAATACCATATGGGAAATACCATATCGGTAATACCATATCGGTAATACCATATCGGTAATACCATATCGGTAATACCATATCGGTAATACCATATCGGTAATACCATATCGGTAATACCATATTGTATCGTAAGAGGACAGTCCCGGCCATTTTCTGTTTTTTGATACAAATATTTTTCTCTTCACTAAAGTGTTCCTAGTGTTCTAACACTGAGGTAGGTAAAATATCACATCGCTAACTAACTCCCGAGACAGTGGAGGGGGGTTTGAAGAGAGGGGTTAGGGAGTGAAAACAGATAAACTAGTGGATTTTGGTTGTTTGTTCTTGTTCTTGTTTTTGTGTTGAACTTTACCACAGTGCCTGATGACACCCCCACCTTCGAGTTGACAATACTGGGCTTGTCTGGCCTGAGGGGATTTAGTGGCAAACACAAAACCATTTTTTGTATTTTTTTTGTTGTTATTTTTTTATAATTATTGCCCTCCTGAATAATTGCAAATGTTGAATATTTCGTATTCATTTTTGATATTTTTCAAAAAGCTTGGAAGTTACTGTTCTTTGCATTCGATGTGGTTCTTTGCAATCGATGATCCTATGAATTCTCTACAATATGTAGCAAATATATGTTCCGATTTTAAACTTAATTTTTTTTTAAATACCTTGTTTAAAAAATTTTTCATGGGAAAAACTGAAATTTGCGTAATTTCGAAAAATTTCGATCAATAAATTCTAAAATTAAAATTTTGTTTGCTACAGGTTGTTGAGCATTCATAGAAGCATCGAAAGCAGAAAACGGATGCACCCTAAATTGGTTCAAATTGGTTCAAAACTCGTGTTACTCGTTCGAAACTCGTCAAATCGAAAAAATTTAACAACCGTAGCTTTAATAATGAACAAGTGTTTACAAACCTGGGACTGTCTCCTTAATACTATATCAGTAATTAAAATCAATACCAGGAAGCATTAATGGGTAATTCTTTTCAATACAAGGAAGTATATACTGGTAATTCTTATCATTACAAGGAAGTATTAACAGGTAATTCTTATCAATACCAGGAAGTATTAACAGGTAATTCTTATCAATACCAGGAAGTATTAACTGGTAATTCTTATCTATACCAATAAATACTAACTAATCATTCTTATCAATACCAGGAAGTATTAATTCTTTTCTAATCATTCACCACATCTAACAATCACCTTGTCATACATATGCTATATTGACTTGATAAAATTAGTCAGAAGCAAAAGAGAAAAACATCTATTCATTGTAGGCTGAGCGTTGAACACAGTCTGCTCTTGTCAACCCAACTCTTAAGTGTATATAATTTAATCGACATTTTGTCACTCGCACTGCAATATTGCACATGAAAAGATTGTATGAACGTCTATGCATCAAACGTATGTCATTTAGTGTAGGTATAATTTGGAAATTGATTATGTCTGTTAATGTGAGCGTAACGTCTTATTATTCAATTTTCAGCTGATTGTTTGATAAAGCTCTATTATATATTTTCAATATAGCTGTTACCATTTCTAGGCAACAAAAACCTAACAAGTATATTCTATAAAACAGTATAATTTAAAATATCTTTCTAGATACGGAAACTTTTTCTATTATTTTAACAATAATTAACCAAGATATAAAGTTATGAATATGATTTAAAAATTTTGTAAATGATATTATCATTTTAATATTTTGAAGCTATGAAAATAGAACCAAAATTCATTCAATTTATTGCTACAAATAATATGCGAAGGTCAAATGTTTATTCAATGAAAATCATCGACAGTATTTATTTAATGTAAATAAGAATGGATACGTTGATTGATTGAACGTTAAAAATAAATGAATGTAAAGGCCGAAAAGTAACACTACAATGTATGTGTTCTGAAGATCATATAACTAACTAACAATCATTAAAATATTTACCAAAGTTACTATTAAAGAGTTTGTTATGTATGTTTCTGATAAGAAAAAAATTGAATGATATTCCTTTCTTTAGAAGTTAATGAAATATTATTAGTATTCTCCGTAGATTTATTTAAAATTAAAATTAGCTCAAAATTATAAAATTTTCTACGATTAGATGTAATAATCAAAAACTTAAAAGAAAAATATTATAATTTCTCAATGGTATCCAAAATTTATAATTGTTCAGTGTACACGTTCGTTAAAACTAAATTCTTGGAAAGATAGTTTTATACCATTTTATAGTAATGCTTTCTTCTATTTCCGTATGTATGTATGATATACAATGCACAGTCACAGAAAACATTCTTTGACAGTTTACTAATTTCAAATTTTCAAAATAAAGTTTACTAATCATAATTTTTGTATAAATATATAATTGTTGTGGGTAAACGATATCAATTTTATAAGATTTGAAAATGATTTGATTTGAAAATAATTTTAAATTTAATAACTATGATTGGTGAAATTAATATCATGCGGAGACACTTTCCTCTGATAGTACATTACTAGCTACTTTTTGTGATGAATAATCTTTTGAAACAGGCCGAGCTCTGTGTTTTTATAGCTTGTCTGAGATGTTCCAATAGTCAGAAGAGGCCTGGCTATCAGGGCATAGAAACATATACATGTAGGTCCTCTCCCCACTTTCCGACTACTACCCATAAGCCATATTTACTGAACAGAGTATTTATGTATGCGTGTCAATGAAATGAATAACTGGTTTCAATCTGATTTTCTTTTCTATATAATTGATGCACAATAGTTAAATCAGTAGCTAAAGTATGGAAATAGAAAAGCAAACAATAAATATAATTCTGAACAGATAAATTCTCATTAGAATCCAAAAGCCTAAGGTCTATTATCAACCCCAGAAGTGTAAGCCCTTTGGTCTGAGTACTTCATAACAAATTAGTGATATTTGAAAATAATAGGGATATATAAAACTGGTATTAGTGAAATTAACATCATTCGTTGACTTTTCTCTGATAGTACATCATCACAGTGACTCTTTTCTCTGATAGTACATCATCACAGTGACTCTTTTCTCTGATAGTACATCATCACAGTGACTCTTTTCTCTGATAGTACATCATCACAGTGACTTTTTTCTATGATAGTACATCATCACAGTGACTCTTTTCTCTGATAGTACATCATCACAGTGACTCTTTTCTCTGATAGTACATCATCACAGTGACTCTTTTCTCTGATAGTACATCATCACAGTGACTCTTTTCTCTGATAGTACATCATCACAGTGACTCTTTTCTCTGATAGTACATCATCACAGTGACTCTTTTCTCTGATAGTACATCATCACAGTGACTCTTTTCTCTGATAGTACATCATCACAGTGACTCTTTTCTATGATAGTACATCATCACAGTGACTCTTTTCTCTGATAGTACATCATCACAGTGACTCTTTTCTATGATAGTACATCATCACAGTGACTCTTTTCTCTGATAGTACATCATCACAGTGACTCTTTTCTATGATAGTACATCATCACAGTGACTCTTTTCTCTGATAGTACATCATCACAGTGACTCTTTTCTCTGATAGTACATCATCACAGTGACTCTTTTCTCTGATAGTACATCATCACAGTGACTCTTTTCTCTGATAGTACATCATCACAGTGACTCTTTTCTCTGGTAGTACATCATCACAGTGACTCTTAGCTTATCTTTTTTTCAAGCTATATACACCCCTGCATTTCTGTTCCAAAGGCACACATCACTTCAATACTTTGCCAAAATCTTCCTCCAAGAGAATAATAAATCATTGCATTGCAGAGCTACTTCATAATGGAGTGGATATTGATTTGTCAGATGATGTATCACGCTTTAGCTTATCAATTTTGAATAGTCAATTACCACTGGGTTATCATGTTTGGAATACCATAATATGCTCGTACTTTGATGTCATCGTTTCTTGGGTCAACATTGTCCCAATACTGGTAAATATGTAACATTATTGGGACAATGTTACACCAAACAACAGTGTCACCTGGTATAAAACAAAAGTATTTCGTGAAGCAATTATTTAAATACTATGCCATATTTCAAATAAGATATTTTTTCAAAAAAAAAATTATTTATTATTTCAAGTTTGCTTCTTCTGGAAAATATTTCAAGGTAACTAAAATATTGCTGAGTAATCAAAAATATACAAAAGAAATGCTAAATGAGGGTAAAACTAATATAAACATAAATCTATTTTTCCAATAATCTAATTAAAACTATAAATAATATTTACAAAAAAAATATTTAAAAAGATTGTCAATTTGAATTTTTTTTTATGAAAATACCAACCTATCACTAAGCAATGTATATTTCAATTCACATAAATTCTATGACTTCATTACTTTGTATTTATAATTAAGAAAGTCTTTAATAAAATTGATTTTTTTTTCAAATATTCAAATGTTAGTGAAAATTATATTTTATTTAATTTTGCCTCCTCTCTAAAAAATTTGTATATTTATATAAAAAATTGACTTGATTTATGAAGAATGACATATTTATTTTTATTTAGAAATATTTAATGATAAATTAACTAAATACATATTGCATTAATATATATTATCCTTTTTTCTGATTCTACTATAATGATAATTCATTTGTTTTAACTCATTCTCATTTACCGATAAGAAAAGGCTCAGATTTTTGAAGGTTTGCCTTGTGTCCACAATTTACTCCGTAAGAAAATTCAAAGCAGCAAAATTCGCTGGATGAAAATTATTCGCACAAAATCTATTTGAAGCGGAATTTTCCCACCTTTTTTTTTAATTCTCGTTTTAAGGGGATTGATATCCTTCACAAAAGCCAGAAATGTGAAAAGAAATTATCAACAAACACACTTACATTCATATATAATACAATATTACAGTTATAGGTTGTCTGTAGTACTTTCAGAGGGTGATAGGTGGAGGGGCAGCTAGGAACGCATCCCCTCCTTCACCCCAGATTGAGTGCAAGAGTTGTGTTTAGACAGATAAAATCAGCCCTGAACTACTGGCTCTTATAAGAAATCAGTGTCGCACTGGCTTTTGTATGGGGGATATGTCGCTGCTTGCTTTGGGTTCGATAGTGAAAAAATATATATTTTAATTATTATCAGCAATACATTATCGAATTTAGAAATAATATATTAATCGGTGAAAATACTCTGCTGCGAAAATTTAACATTATTATGAATAATCATCAGTTCAAAATCTATAATAAATAGGTTTACCCGAAATTTGTCTTCTTTTAAAATTGAAATTGTGGTGTGATGTTTAATATTATTACAATTTATAAACCTACATTAATTGATGGATTATTTTCATGATTCATTGTGTGCTGTTTGTAGAGCTTCAACCATCAATGCAAACCAATTCGAAATAAAGACATCTCCAAATTTCGTATGATACTACATAAAAATTGAATCAATGATTATTTTTTCATCTATGAATTTTACAATTATAGATGGCATCATTTCTTGAATTCTCTTGGATGGATTTTGCATATTAACACAATTTAATGATTTAACTTATTTGTATAACACTCTATAAAAAAATAATCAATGTTTTTTTAATCTATGGATTTTACAATATTAAATGACGTCATTTCTTTAATTCTATTGGATTCAGTATTTGAATGTGACAAAGTCTTCTCACGTATAGGCTCTAATGGTGAATCTCACAGCCAGTATCGTTTGGAAGTTCATTGAAGTAGCTTGTGTGACGCTCTCGGATTGGAATGTCGCAACGCCTCTCGAGCAGCCGTCTCAACTCCATGTACTTAGTTACGTGACACTCGTCCACAGTAATACCGAGTGTATGCACTTCATTTATTGTTAAATGTCATGAATATTATAAAGTGTGTCATGTTTAACTCCATTTTCTGAAGAAACTAATTTATATGCAATGTAACAACTTGCTGGACACGCTTGGCGAAAAAAAAAAACTTTGATGGAAGCGATTTCAAAAGTTGGACGGTTGTGTTTAATGGTGATTTGCTTGACGATAACTAAAGTTCGGAGCATCAACTCCCTCACTAAATTACCGGGGAAAATTAGAAAAATGAACGAAATTGTGAATGATAGTTTATATTGAACATTTTGGGGCATTTTAGTCTGCACAAAGTTTTGATTTATATGTTTAATATATTTGTTATTTTTGTAATCAGGATCCACTGCATTAAACTTCTAATTTCTAAATTATATTTTGTTGAATTCCTTGTTTATTAATTTGAATTAATATTTACCCTCGTAAATATGATATCTTATTTCTTAATGGTAACAGAATATCGATTTAATTTGGCACTCAAAAAAATAATGAAATCTCATTAATTGAAATGATTATATAAATTTTTGAATTAAAAAAAATTATCTAAAATTTTAAATTCATATAGTTTGTACATACTCTAAAAATTCTAGTGTAAAATAATTTCAAATTCTTTGATTTCAAAATACTGGAAAATATTCAGTTATATAAAACATGTTATATTTAGACAATTTTTTTTATATATGTAGACACTTTATATATAATTCTTAGAGTAGCATATACGAATGCATTTTTGAAAAGCTGAGGCTAGATACAAAGCTAAAGGTGTTCATTAGAGAAAATGAGAGAGTGTTTGGATTGTTTCACTAGTCACTTCTTCTTTTCGGACATTTATTGACTTTATTGATTACGCATCGCATGCGATACAATTAAACACAGATAACTTGGATTTTTGGTTTGG
The DNA here is from genome assembly GCA_947561585.1 of Caprella mutica. NCBI lineage: Eukaryota > Metazoa > Arthropoda > Malacostraca > Amphipoda > Caprellidae > Caprella > Caprella mutica. The sequence continues at coordinate 172,059 of CANNZV010000763.1, forward strand.
CTCACTTGATCACAACTGGCTTTATTATAAATGAAGAGAAAGCTCTCTAGATAATTTATTTAAATCAATATTCCAAATTAAATAGAATAATAGTCTATATTCATATATGTAATAATTATAGTTTTTAGGTTCGACAGAAAAATCTTTTTGTAATCAACAATTCTGTTTAATATTATTAATTCTCAGCTTTTTCAATTACTCCATGCAAAAGTATTAGAATACATAATTCCTTTTCTTTAAATGAGAATATTATATCTAAGAATATATGAATCCTGTATATTAGTATTTTTGATGGTGACGATGGGGTTTTCATAATGAACCATTACAGTTAAAATATTCAAATCGTACTTCCTCTAATGTCAATAAACTAAAATTTAGAATAAATATTTCAGCTGAGATTCTAAAAAAGTGGCATTACAAACTAAGAAGTAAATTACTCCAAAATGAGGATCATAGCTTCAAACACTAACTTTGCTATCTAAATTGGTTTGTTTTGAGAAACGGCAGAGCTTTTTTTGCCGATTGAGTTGAGGAGAGAGTCGCATTCCATTAGGGCTAATAAAGTAAGAGAAGAAGGTTGAGGTGAGGAGAAACTCAGTGATTTGGAGTCCTGGAGAAAATAACTCTATTAGTAACTGGCTATTTCAGTTCCTTGTATTCAAATACTCATAATTCATTGATTAATACGAATTATCTCACGAAAGTAATCTTCAAATATGTGAAAAATCTTAATCAAAGGTTATAAAAACCTGGTAATAATAGGTTTATAGGTATTTATTAACGACTTGTTTCATTAGTAATATATTTACAATTTTACAAAGTTATAACATTTGCCCAGAAAAATCATCAGTCTTCCAATATCTCATGAATGGTAAAGAAGAAAGTCAAATACCACCTTCCATTAACTTTTTTAATCAAACTATATCAATTTTTACTTGGAAACTCGATTGCTCAAAAATATTTAAATTGTTTATATTAAGAGCATTGAAAGTATTCAGTAACTCACTATTTAAATTACTTTCTAGTAAAGCTATTATATTGAACGATTAGTGTAGTAATCCAGCTCTTTTTATGAGTTTTATTTAATTCATGCTCTAATTTTGCAAGCTTTTATGCATATGTATGACATATGACAGCACGAAATGTATAATCATTAGGAATGACATTAAGATATGAATGATATGTCATACTGTACATATTTGTTCTATTGATTAATAAGTAAGGCAGTAATTACATATGCATTCAATATTTCCATTAAATAATTACCTTTTATAAAAATTACATTCATTCAGTTTGCATGTATTAGTAACCTCGATCAAAGAGTTTATAATTATGCATTATCATTAAAATAACAGTTATATTTTTCTGTGTGTGGAAATAATAAATATTCATTGACATTGTTCATTATTGCTAATGATTGTCAAATATATAAAAGGTGATGTTATTTACATAGCTAGTGTATATGAACGGATAATCATTCAAACTACCGATATCTTAATATACACTCTAACTAGTACAGTACCTGTTGTAGAATCTTAACTATAATCAAATTCTAGTGCGTATTATGGACACATATACACTGATTTAGCAAAAACTAAAAATTATCTATCTAAGTCTTAATATATGTAAATATGATTTTTCAATAGTTAATAATATAATGACCCTTAGCTATAATACTGCTCCAAGTAATTGTTCTTCCTTTGGAGATGTATTTATCCTAACAATTAAACCCAATGTGTGTTTATTTATTGACTTATATTCAAATTTATTCATTTGGTCTCCACTTCTCAAAAAGGTTAAGAAATTTAAATATGTTCATGATAAGATGTATCACAAATACTAACAGCTCGAATATTTTGACCTGTCCGAATGATAACTTATTCATTATTTAATAAATATGTAAATATGCGATGGGTATTATTAGTTAAGATTATTGAAAAATTGATTATTTACAAAACATGTTAATATAATTATGATACGCTTTGGAGTACATTGTTATAATCTTTTAATACTTATGTTTTTATTTTAGAAGTATGGGGAAGTTAATTTCTATGGGTTGATTTACACCTATATTAATACCATTGAAAACTCGTTATTTGTAACGGGAAAGTACACTAGTTATCTAATAAAAAAAAAGTAACACACGGACGGATGGACGGGGCTCTTATTAGAGTATTAGTAAACGTTGGCTCTTACTAGATTTTATTAGATTAGCATTTTCAATGTATAACAGTATGGTTAAAAATCTAACGAATGAACGAGTCAAAGATCATATATGTATGTATACATTCAGCAGCCGATTTTAAGTATATACATCTGTTAAAAACATGGAATAATGAATGAAATGGACTGACTATAGTAAAATGTCAATACCTGATACTGCTTCAGCTTATGCTTTTAGTGAACATTAAATTTATATTGATTATATATAAATATTAACTTTTATATATATTATATTATCAACAATGGTGACCGGTCAATTCGCCGAAAACACATTCGCCGAAAACACTTTCGTCGAAAACACATTCGCCGAAAACACATTCGCCGCACGACACATTTGCCGAACGACACATTCGCCGAATTGTTTTTTATTATTTAAAAAGGTAAACAACTATATCTCATAAGTCAATATAAAATTACATATAAATGAACTTACATGTAAGTGTATGAATTACTTTACAATATTCTACATAATTATTGGTTAAACTTTTTGGAATTTACGTTCACTTAATTAATTAACTCATATAATGTTAATGCAGCATTATTTGTGACAGTTTATAAATTCTATGTTAATCCTATTTTCTGTGTACAATTATCAGTTAAAAAAGAAAAAGATTTCTTGTTTTGTTTTAGTCCTTTTATATACATTGTAGAACCAGTCTACTACTGTGAGTCACTCGTGAAGCTTTCAATATACAGGGTGACCCACAAATGGGTCTACCAACTTTAAATTCCTATATTTTAACAATTATTGAAGGTACAGTTGAAGCAGATTTATTTCTAGGTCTTAAGAATATTCATATAACTATTCCTTTTATAAAATATTGACAATATGGAGAAATGTATTTGAGTAGAAAAAGGAAATCAAAATCAATTTTGTTCAGCAACTCCTTTACAGAAAGTTTATGTTAGAATATATTATTTAATAAATAATACTAAATTTATTTAGAAACTTTTATAATGGGACTAAGAACAAGCATTTATATGGCATTAAAACCAGACTATTATTTACCGTTTAATTTATAGTTAATAAAAAATTGGATCAATTTTAAATGATCATATAACACAGGATATTCAATAAACTTATATTTTTGTAGTAAACCTTAGTCTGCTAAAAATTGTCATTTTTTCGGCGAATGTGTCGTGCGGCGAATGTGTTTTCGGCGAATTGACCTAGAACCATCAACAATATAGCGTATGTCCCACAAAAAAATGCTCTCGATTTTAAATTATAGTGTTTGCTATAAATAGAAATATATCTATGTAGTAATCCGTATTTTTAATACAGGGTTTATATAGCACTTATTAATTATTATGCTTGCTTATTCTAGTGAACAATTATTCACTTGAATTTGCAAGCATAATGAATGCTATAAAAACTTTGTATTAATGATGTGGGCTAGGATCATAAATAAATTTCTATTTATAGCTAGCTTATTCAATTTTAAAATATAGTGTAATTTTTTGTGTGACATATGGTATAATCGTGTGGAGAGTTTTTCTATAAACATTTCTTAAATTCAACTATCACTCATTTACAAAAGTCCTAGTAAAAAATTTGCTGAATTCAAACGAAGGCTGACATTAGGTCTATGTTCTTCTTGCTAAAACACGTACAATTACCATGATGAATGTGTACCTGTCACACGCACTAAACTTCGCTATTTACAGCTTTCATCATAGAGTGATTATGTCTGATCCACTGTAGTTGTGCCATATACAGGTAAGGTAATAAGTCTCCAAAAAACTTTTTATCAGACGATTGGAAAAGTTTCGTCTAACTGAAAATTATCATCAGTAAACATTCTATGATTTTCGACTCAATTACTGAACTGTTAGTTAATAACTGATTGTTTTAAAGGTATAGGATACATTAAATTAAATCATTTACTGACTAATTTTATATAGTCCCTTTAACCTTTAATTTCTGATGCCTTTTGCAAGGTAACCTTAAAAGAGGGGTAATGAGAAGGAAAATAAATAGTACCTACACAACTCAGTGAAACTTTGCTAATTACTTTGACTAGTTCCAGTAATTGCGAAGTAGTTTAGCATATTAATGAGCAGTTCAGTAGGTAGCAATTACAGTTGAAATGTGCTACTTGATAGTTAACAAAGTTCATTTAAAAGCACAATGTTTCTCTACTTCCAAAGTCGATCATGCGTACCATTTTAATACTCGACTTCATGCTATGATGAGTGATACGTAGTTGTATCTTTATTATAATCAGAGATACATACAGAGGAACTGAAATCAATGTATATAGGTGGTGAAATTAATTTAAAACGGAATAATAAATAATATTTTAAAATAAAAAATAAAATATAATGACAAAAGAATTTTTTTTATCATAATTCAATTAACGGTTGTTTTTATTTTCGTTATTAACTAATAGTTAAGCAATTGAATGGCAAATCAAAGAATGTTTACTGCTGATAATTCCCATTTAGTCGAAACTTTTCCAATCATCTGATAAAAAGTTTTTTGGAGACTTATTACCTTCCCTTTACATTACCTGTATATGGCACAACTACAGTGGATAGACATAATCATCCCTGATGAAAGCTGTAAATAAAAAAGTTTAGCTACTCTGACAGCACAACATTCATCACTGTAAAAAAGTTACGCGAAAACTGCTCTGTAAGTGAATTCGTGAACTGAAAATTCTCCAAATGTGAGATTGTGCCTTTACCTTAGTTAGCTTTCATTTGGCAGGAATCATTATCTAAAGGAAATATTGACATAGCTCTGAGTCAATACTCTTCTCAATGCTCCACATAGCTCACTAATGGTTATGACTTTTCATTTCGAGTCGTCCTATTTTTTCACTATTTTTGATAATAATTTCATAATTTGTTGAATACAGATTTTCCAACAGTCAATACTGTAATTTTTGTATGGTAACTAATTCCTATTTCTAACTGTAATTTTGTTTGATTAATAAATGACAATGAATCAAATTCATTGTTAATATTCATTTCATAAGAATAGATAATGTTTAAAATTTGAATTGGAATCTAAATAATATCTGAATAGCAAATAAATATCGATTTTAAAATTTTAATGGTAGTTATAACAGCTTATCCTCAAAAATTTATTTATAAATTTAAATTTAGTGCAAAAAATTGGTCTAATTATATAACCTAACATATTTTTATCTTTTATATCAAAACTTATTATTTTTTGTTAATAATTATTAAAAAATGCTATTATTGTCATGATGATCTGAATATTAAAATATATATTCGTATTATATTTTTCTCGACATCACTATTTATCTTCTAAAGTCTGTTAATTTATATATATGCAAAAAGCTTTGCAAAATAATATATCTCTTTAAAAAATATAAAGATTATAGATGACATAAAATTTTAAATTAGCAGACTTTGTATATGAGTAATTATTATTTATTTGCATGTTTAATCTACAAACATGCAAACAAATAATAAATATTCATATATAAAGTCTGCGGAATTATAATTCTATGTCATCTGTAATCTTCATATTTGTAAAGCTTATCGCATATGAATAAATAAAATGAATATAGATGATAAATGGCTATGTCAGGAAAGAATATAATTGCCACTATAGATTAATGAAATTAATTGCTTTCCTATATTAAATTCAAAAGGCAAATATTCGAATTCTTTACATGGAATAACATTTTCATAATTCTAAATTCACATTTACTTAGAAAGAGTTTCAAAAGAATATAACAATACACTTTTTACATTCTTTGAAATACAATTTATTCCATGTTTTGTAATATTGCGTTTCCGTATATGTATGTATATAATAGATAATGTAATTTATTTCATTAATATTATGATAACCATTATGTATGTACTAACCTTCATTTACTTCACTAAATTCTATACCAAAAGATGAATATGGAACGGTTATCTAAATTTATAAACTTTAATAAGAAAAAAGACCTCTATTTCTAATATTAAAAAATAATTTTCAGGTCAAAGTTAAATTTAATATCATAAAATGTAATTGACTTTACATTATAACTTCATTTACTCTATTTCTGTTTCGTATTATTATCTATATGTTTCATATACTTCCATTCACACGCTATGACTTCGTAAGCCTGACTCCATCGTTCATGGATATTAGTCTAGTGCTTTATTATTCATTTGGGCAGTGTTTATTTATGCCATAGTCACTGCCCAAGCCTTGGCCTAACTTTTTACATTAGAACTTTTTCCGCTATCTAAAATATTCTTATTGCTGAATTAAAGAGAAACTATGAGGGTGTATAGTATTCATTAAAACACGCCTGATTGTGGCTATACCTCTTTGATAAGGGATTATTGAAAACTGGAGAAATGCATTTATTTAACTTGGAAGTATAGATGCATGTGCACTAAAGATATTACGTTGAATATAAAGGGAATATGTCTCCGACATTAAATAAGTGATATGAATGGAGTTACATCTGATGAATAAGTCTGTAGTATTGGTGAAACTACAAAAATATCTACCTCTATTATTAATGCAGATGTTAAAAGGTGTGGCAGGTAAAAGGATGATGTAGCTCCCGTATTCTATTTTACGAATATGAAATAATCCACGATAAATGTGTATGAACGCACTTAACTTATTTTAATTTTCAAAAATATGAAATAATTCATGATATAAATTATATAAACATACGAAATGTTTGCTATTTTTTAGGAATATGAAAAAAAAATCCTAATAAAAATATTTTAACTCATAGAGTATGCTGGTTATTCCCTGTTACTATATCAGCTTATTTTGGTTTATAATAATAATCGGTTTAGTCAGAGTGTTGATAAAAATATTGACTAGAGGTGTAAAAGATGAATATAAGCAATGGGCTCCCACGCACATTGATATTACCTATATCGATTATGGTTCTAGGTAAATGCTCGAAAACAATTGCTTGAAAGACAATTGCTCGAAAACATTTGCTCGAAAAGCGATTGCTCGAATGAACATTTGCTCGAAATAATAATTGCTCGAAAGACAATTGCTCGAAAAACAATTGCTCGAACGAACAATGGATCGAATGAACAATTATTGCTCGAATTTTCAAATTGCTCGAATGAACAAAATTGCTCGAATTATGAAATTGCACAGTTTTCGATTTTATAAAAGTCAGTTATTCATGAAGTGGAGCTGCACCTAACAATCCTTGTTTCTTTTTAGTAATTGATCATTAATCATTCTACAGTATGGGCCACAAAAATGTTTCCGCTTTTTCAAATACTTGTAAATCGTTAGCCAATGGACGAAAAAACTGTATCTTGGTCTCTTTTTCTCTGCTTCTTATTGTACTATTAACAGGTAAAAACAATTTTGATCTGATGGACATAGTTTAAGAACAGGTAAGCAAAGAGTGAGGGTGATTATTTTTGTCATTGCTCAAAGGTTATTCTTAGAGCTAACTCTGTGATTTTACTTACTAAAAGGCAGTGAATAAAAGGAAAAAAATTATAATATAGACAATATAATAAAGGGTGCTCACACTTCATCCTTGGAAACTATTTTGAAATAGAACAACTTCAGTGACATTTTGATCTTATTGAAGTTTTCACTATGAATATTCGTTCTTCGCTTGTTCATTGCATGGTTAAGGCCCGCTTCACACTTGCATTTTTACAGCGCAAAAAAGCTCTTCTTAAAATGTGTTCACACTTTCGTTTTTTTATATCGCCGAAGTAAAAATTCAAAGTGATTTTTCCATCATCGATAGAAAAAAATGCAAGTATAAGCACATTTTAAGAAGAGCATTTTTTCCGCGCTGTTAAAAATGCATGTGTGAAGCGGGCCTTAACCATGCAATGAACAAGCGAAGAACGAATATTCAGAGTGAAAACTTCAATAAGATCAAAATCTCACTGAAGTTGTTCTATTTCAAAATAGTTTCCAAGGAACAAGTGTGAGCACCCTTTATTATATTGTCTACCATTATAATTTGTTTTCCTTTTATTCACTGCATTTTATTAAGTAAAATCACAGAGTTAGCTCTAAGAATAACCTTTGAGCAATGACAAAAATAATCACCCTCACTCTTTGCTTACCTGTTCTTAAACTATGTCCATCAGATCAAAATAGTTTTTACTTGTTACTAGTACAACAAGAGGCGGAGAAAAAGAGACCAAGATACAGTTTTTTCGTCCCTTGGTTAACGATTTACAAGTATTTGAAAAAGCGGAAACATTTTTGTGGCCCATAGTGTATAAATGATTTTAATTATTACTCATTCTGCATAATCTTTTTTTAGACCGTTTGTGTCATCTCGTATGTAACATGTAAATTGGAATCATGTAGTGAATCAGTACAATTCATGTTTTTTTTATCATAAAACCTGAAAAAATTGGAAGATTAATTTATTGTTAGCCTATCTGTATGTGGACCTCAATAGGTGAAATAAATCAAAGTTATGGCAGAGTTTTAATTAATCTACAAATTTTTCGGGTTTTATGATAAAAAAACATGAATAGTACTGATTCACCACATGATTCCAATTCACATGTTACATACGAGATGACACAAACGGCCTAAAAAAAGATTATGCAGAATGAGTAATAATTAAAATCGTTTATAGAATGATTAATGATCAATTACTAAAAAGAAACAAGGATTGTTAGGTGCAGCTCCACTTCACGAATAACTGACTTTCATAAAATCGAATACTGTGCAATTTTATAATTCGAGTAATTTTGTAATTCGAGCAATTTTGTTCATTCGAGCAATTCCATAATTCGAGCAATTGTTTTTCGAGCAATTGTCTTTCGTGCAATTGTTCTTTCGAGCAATTGTTCATTCGAGCAACTGTTTTTCGAGCCATTGTTTTTGAGCAATTTACCTGCTACCATCGATTATATTGAAGTAAAATCTCTGTAGTCCATTCAAAATAATAATTCTGCATATGAGTAAGAATATTACATAAGTATTTACATATAAAGTACTTACAGAGCTCTGTGACATGAGAATATTGTAAAGTTGTATGATTAAATATATCGAGGGTAACATAAATATTAATGTAAATAATATACTATGTGATTATATAACTATCTCCTAAAGTTATGTAAATATAGTATATTACTAACATTAATAATTAGTTTGTCCTCGATATATTTAATCATCTCAAATAACTATAAATATAACTTATATAACAATTTTATATAAATTTTCTACATAGAGAACCATTAAGCTTGCAATACTGTTGATTCTCATGAATACTGTTGATTCTCATGAAATAAATAATTAATTGAAATCTTTTGAATTTTGTTAACATTGAGTAGAAGAACCAATTTGTATTTCAATACAATTATGTAAAAAAACGACACTCTTTTCCATTAAGAACAGTTGATAAATAAATTTTCTAACATTTATAATTTCATTATATATCAACAATAATATTTGTTATTTTAGATGATTGGTAGAGAATATCAGTTTCCAAAATTTGTAACTTCCGATTTAATGAAAAATACTAATTTAAACAATTCCTAATAAATGCATTAACATCAAAATAATTACCATTCATTCACCTGCTAAAATACTGAATGTTGCTAAATACTTAAAATTGGATGAATTCCTTAATTACAATGGTTTTAGATGCTGACTTTCTTTTAAAAGTTTTTCAAATATCAAAAACAATTCCAAGTTTCAGTAAACGAAAATCGTTGTAAATCCTATGTATTAAACTGAAAAAAATATGTTATCTGTCCGAATTATTATTGAGGTGTGTATTGTTATTTTAAGAAAGAAACAAGGTTATGATCTTAATTCATATTTATTTAACTTGCGAATACATAACTTTATATAATACACATATATTGACCACAATTATCACCTTTCTATTTATATACCAGAACCCATTGATAAGTTTGTTTGTAGGTAATTTAACGAACAAATAAACAAATGAAATACGATACCTTACCCCTCTAAAAGCTTTACCTAAAATATAAACATTTTTCGACTTCTAAGTTTGATAAAATGCGTCTAGAAACCTAATGACTTTTTGTACAGATTTTTGTACTAATTCTACTTGGTATTTTCATATTGAAATGCAATGTTCTCAGTTCCAATTTAATAAAGTGTTATGCACAATATATCGATGTGGAGAGTAAGTTGTTTATTAATGCTCAGTCACTAATGATGTTATAGATTGCAAAGTAATGAAGTACTTGTCCTATTGTTTGCTGAAAAATGAGCCATGTCTAATGGGTTATCGATGTATATTTTCTTAGAAGCTCTTGGCGTGGGCTCCATATAATTATTACGTCATCAAGTGACTAAATCATTATTATTAGTTGCATCAACAATCCATCAGATTTAGTGTAGAGTGGTGTTAAATCCTTTCTCATAATACATCCTCATAATATAGAGGTTTGGATCCTCTAACATATCGCAATGCTGATATTGAGCATGGAGACATAAATCATATTACAATATTTGTGAATCACTCTTCACACTTTATTTATTTATGAATTGAAGAAATTGTTATTTCTAAATTGCAATACCATTTCAATAGTTTACTTTACTGTAATCTATACAATATTTAGATATATCTAATATCTCTACAGCAGAATTCTACTATTCCATATATTTCTCTATAAAATAGGATTTGAATCTATTTATTTTGTATTGTTTACACAAATCGAATTTCAAATAAAATGACCATTTCTATTTGTCATCAAATATAAATGTGTACATTCGGAATCACTTTAGATTTATTTTTATTCAATTCTTACATTTGGCAAGGATTGTGACAATATGCTTATAAAAACATAGATCCCGAAAAAATAAAAAAAACATTGGATCGTTCTAAACCAGCGCTATATAGTATTCGACACCATTTCATTTCGTTTCCTCTGTAATATTCTAAGATCTATGATTCTAAAAGCATATTGTAATAAGTTTTCATATGACTAATATTGATTATATTATTATGAAAATATTGAATGATTTTGAACTGGAAAGTATAACCAAAAATATGGTACGGTGGGTAAATGAAAATTCAAATGCAGTTTTTGTAAATTAATATTTTTGGCCAAGGATATACCCACTTATATTTTAGGCCAAGGATATACCCACTTATATTTTTGACCAAGGATATACCCACTTATATTTTAGGCCAAGGATATACCCACTCATATTTTAGGCCAAGGATATACCCACTTATATTTTAGGCCAAGGATATACCCACTTATATTTTTGGCCAAGGATATACCCACTTATATTTTTGGCCAAGGAAAATACAAATGGGTATAGTTGAATGATTCGGAAATTAATTGACAAATTAAATTTAGCATGGACACCACTCACGTACATCAAATTTAATTCATTAAAGTCAACGCAAATAACAGTTAACCAGCTTTATTGCTTTTCCTACCTCAGTATTTATCATATAGATATAACTAGTTATCATATTGAACAAATAAAATTTATATTGTACTTTAATTAATGTACTTTTAATGTGATCCACTACTTTCAGAAAAGCCAAACATTGAAAAATAACATTTTTTTCTATTCGCTTTAAACACATCTGTAGATGTAAAGAAATCACTGAGTATATATTACAGTCATAACTTGTCCGTAGCGCATACAGCGGGAGTTGAAAGGGGGGGGGGGTTATTTTGAGAAAGTCAACCACCCCTGCAATCTAGGCATCAAAAAGAAATCAGTGCCGCACTAACTTTAGTATCGTTTCTTTCTAGAGTACAATGTACTAATTGTATACAGCTGTTTTTAGTCAACGCTCTATTTACTCTACGCACTATCTATCATTACTAGTACAGTACCTATTATTGAATCTAAATTATATTCAAATGCAAGTATGGATAAACACATCCTGATTAAACGAAAAAAAATCTCTCAAAAGCCAGAATACAAATTTAATTTTTTTTTGTAATTAGTGTCAACATTACTGTAGCCGTAGTCATCATTCTGCCACAAATGATTTTTTTTCCTTTTAATATGTGTTTCATAATAAAAGTGTGACACACGGACAGACGTGGCTCTTATTGGTATAGTGACAAGGCTTGTTTAAAAGAGAAGAATTATTCTCTTATGCCCCCATCACAAATGCATTTCTCAACGCCGTCTTTAAAAAAATGCTCATGGCAAATAGTTTAGCTGCAATTGATTTTAACGGAGCCCTTCACACTTGCGCCTTTTTTTATCAGCATTTTTTTCTAACGCCAGTGTGACCCTTTGTTTTCAGTTTTTAGAATATCTGAATTAGAAAAAATTATAGTTTATCAAATTAAACAATATGCAAAAAACACAGTTTTCCGATTTTTTGAAAATATAACTACCAAACAATATGTTTAATTTTAGATTTCTCAATTTCATGTATCGTGGAACAAACATTCCTCTTTCAAATGAATTCAGCTCCGTCTCTCAAAGTGAAAATGTGAAGTTAAAATAGGGCGTTAAAGTTACCCCTAAAGTACTCATTCTCTATTCAAAAAAACTCGTTTTCTATTCTCTATAGACAAATTTTAGCACGGACAAAAACGTTTTCTTTTGTCCTCTACTCCATGCATACCGTATTTCATCAGAGCTTTCAGATTATTTATAAGAATAATAAATCTGAAGGTAGCCGATCCACTTAATCTTTAAAATCATTTTTACACTATGATACATAACATAACAAAACAAATTGCTATAATTATAGACAATAACTATCATTTGAACGCTTTATTCAAAAAATAAATTCAATGCTCTATGTATAAATAAATACACAAATCAATATATATGATGCGTCCGCTAATAAAGCCATGAATATGTGTCAGAACAACAGGTTAGTAGAATCATTCATCTGCAAGACTATTGAGATGCAATAAAGCACAATCTGATAATGGTGCTGTAACGGTCTTAACTTCAGCAGATGTTTGTGTTCCACTCAAACAACCTGACAGGTAGTCAGTCATAACAACATCTACTTTGTCAGGTTAAAGATTGCAAAGCGTAAAATCAATCGATCTTAGGACTGGCGAATAACAAGATGCACCCAGTGAATTTATTCTTAGAGATGAAGGGAGGTGGGGTCACGTTATATACTTTAAGACTTAATGCCCTGTATTAATTTGAACGTGTCATTTCTAATGATATCCATGTAATATACAGTGTGTCCGCAAAAAAATGTATCCACTGCCATCGAAAAAATTTCATAAGTACTATTTATAATTCATTAATATTAATCTACTTATCTATGGTACCAATATAATATGCATATTGTCGTGAAATGATGAATGATGTAGATTCGAGGCAGTGGATACATTTTTTGCGGACAAACAGTGAATTAAGAACAGAAATTGTATCATTTAAAACATTAATATCATAATGATTCTACTTTATACCTTACCGTGCACATTGGTTCTAATTAATGAAAGCATATACATGTATTTTCCCGGTCGATTAAGAATTATGCAAATAGCGCGGTTGACTTGAAATCTATCCGGATTAAGTTCAGAGTATAGCTAATATGAATTTATATTTCATTTAAGTTAATTTTAATCCTCTTTCCCGGCTTCAAATATCGAAATATTGGTATATTATCATATGTGTCCATGTTCTCCACCTGATTAATATATTTATTAACCACTTATAAGCTATATTAAAAACTGAACATATATTTTAGCATAAACAATCTCTTTAACATAAAAATTCATAAGTATTATCTGCATAAAAGAATTTTCCTCTCTTTTACCATAAAAGTTAGGCTCAGATTACCGCAGTGTTCAGGTGGCTTTGTGTCCATAATTCTGGACACCTTTAATCGTATGTCTTTAGCAAGCTTAGATATTATTTGGACTAAATTTCATTACTCGGACCTGTCAAATGAATAATATATGAGAACTAATTTATTCGGAACCGTCACACCATGCTTTCGGAATTAAATTTGCCAAGCTACGAAAATATCAAAAGCGTTTGGTCGATATAAGAAACACTGGAAGCGTAATTTAAACAAAGCCTGCGTGCATTTTAAAATGTCTGCGTGAAGTGAACTTTCCAAAGTCACCTAGGGTAGAAACACATTACCGGTATGACACAGTAGCCGATATGACACAGTAGCCAATATGACACAGTAGCCGAAATGATACAGTAGCCAATATGACACAGTAGCCAATATGACACAGTAGCCAATATGACACAGTAGCCAATATGACACAGTAGCCGATATGACACAGTAGCCGAAATGATACAGTAGCCAATATGACACAGTAGCCAATATGACACAGTAGCCAATATGACACAGTAGCCGATATGACACAGTAGCCAATATGACACAGTAGCCAATATGACACAGTAGCCAATATGAAACAGTAGCCGATATGACACAGTAGCCAATATGACACAGTAGCCGATATGACACAGTAGCCAATATGACACAGTAGCCGATATGACACATTAGCCAATATGACACAGTAGCCAATATGAAACAGTAGCCAATATGAAACAGTAGCCAATATGACACAGTAGCCGATATGACACAGTAGCCGATATGACACAGTAGCCGATATGACACAGTAGCCAATATGACACAGTAGCCGATATGACACAGTAGCCAATATGACACAGTAGCCGATATGACACAGTAGCCGATATGACACAGTAGCCAATATGAAACAGTAGCTGATATGACACAGTAGCCGATATGACACAGTAGCCAATATGACACAGTAGCCAATATGAAACAGTAGCTGATATGACACAGTAGCCAATATGACACAGTAGCCAATATGAAACAGTAGCTGATATGACACAGTAGCCGATATGACACAGTAGCCAATATGACACAGTAGCCAATATGAAACAGTAGCTGATATGACACAGTAGCCGATATGACACAGTAGCCGATATGACACAGTAGCCGATATGACACAGTAGCCAATATGAAACAGTAGCTGATATGACACAGTAGCCGATATGACACAGTAGCCAATATGACACAGTAGCCAATATGAAACAGTAGCTGATATGACACAGTAGCCAATATGACACAGTAGCCAATATGAAACAGTAGCTGATATGACACAGTAGCCGATATGACACAGTAGCCAATATGACACAGTAGCCAATATGAAACAGTAGCTGATATGACACAGTAGCCGATATGACACAGTAGCCGATATGACACAGTAGCCAATATGAAACAGTAGCCAATATGAAACAGTAGCTGATATGACACAGTAGCCGATATGACACAGTAGCCGATATGACACAGTAGCCAATATGAAACAGTAGCCAATATGACACAGTAGCCAATATGAAACAGTAGCTGATATGACACAGTAGCCAATATGACACAGTAGCCAATATGAAACAGTAGCTGATATGACACAGTAGCCGATATGACACAGTAGCCAATATGACACAGTAGCCAATATGAAACAGTAGCTGATATGACACAGTAGCCGATATGACACAGTAGCCGATATGACACAGTAGCCAATATGAAACAGTAGCCAATATGACACAGTAGCCAATATGACACAGTAGCCAATATGAAACAGTAGCCGATATGACACAGTAGCCAATATGACACAGTAGCCAATATGAAACAGTAGCTGATATGACACAGTAGCCGATATGACACAGTAGCCAATATGAAACAGTAGACGAAGGTGATTAAAAATGAATGGAACAGCTTACTGATAAATCCTTCCTTGTCACTTCTTATCGAAAATTTAAAATGGCATATCGGCATTTGAGTATTTAACCTATAGGCCTACATATATATTGATTCTGCCGTAGAAAATATAATTCAGACTATCTATACACACATACATTACTAATTCAGTATTCATGAAAACATAAAATTGTTTTCTGACCAATCCCATATTAATCTAATTCAGTATTAATAAACTGCCTATCATCATGATAACATCATGATAACATCTTTTATCAATTACTTACTCCAAAACTTTGATCTCTATATCGTATTTCGCTGTATAATTCTGATGCTGTTTTTAGGTAGCTTCTGAATTGGAAATCTGTCAATAGGGTGATATTTTAGAGTGATTTACACCTCTCACTTTCTTACCTTTTTCCCTAATAAATCTTCCATTATTTTTTCACTCGTGATAAAAATGCGCAAGTATATCCTTCAGAGAGAAAGTTATGGTCGAGCCATCGAAGATTACGGTAGTATTTCCATGTCATTTTATTTTTCTGATAAATTTATTTTAGTGAATTCTTACTTCCCAGGCAAGAAGAAGTTATAGAGGGAATATCAAGGCACAAATAATTTGATCAGCGGATATTCCCTCCATATCCCAGGTATAAATGTACTATACCAGTTAAAAATAATGGACCCATTATTCACAAATTATTAGTTAGTTCTGTAATCTATATTTTTCAAATTATCAACAGTTTAAATAATTAGAAATTTTCAATGCATGTTTTCTTTCAATTTTTTATCCGGTAACCTTGTTTACATTTGGTAACTGAGTCTAACCCATTGTTCTGTATGAAACTCATAACAAGTAGAAGATTACTGAAGGTAGAATAGTTAACCCAATTGTTATATCATAACAGGAAGAAAAATGGAATCTACATCATAACAGAAGCTAGAGTATTTAACCATTGTTATATCATAACAGGAGGAAAAATTAGGAAGCTACCTAAAAAGTTTCATTTGAAGGCTCTCGTCACCCCGTCCATTGTAATGGGGCTAAGGTCCTTCACTGAAGGAAATATCACATACGACGAGACCTCTTCCATTCATTATAATAATTATGGAAATGTTTTGGAAATGTCTAGAGAGGTTATTTAAGAGAACCAAGAAATATGACGGCATGGAAGTCACAAGAGAAAATAGTTTGCGCAGAAATAGAATTAGTGGAGAAATATATTATTACAGTACTGGACATTGTGCGGGTATTTCGTATATTTCGTGGAACAATTCTTCTTCTATTTACTTAGCAAATATAATTTATAAGATGATATGAAGGAAATTATAGAATGGCCTTGATAAGCACACTGAACTGAATTTATTTTATAATTTATTTTGTAAGAGAAACATATATCATTGCTATAGTCCATTAATTTACAGTTAGTATAGGAATAAATTATACTTATACTTCTATTTTCTTTTCAATTAACTATTGTGGTCCCACAAACTTACTAAATAAAATAATACATCAATAATTAATTCAGTATGCTCTATTTAATTAAGTTATGTGATTTAATAATACATCTAATCATTCGATAAATGATTCGACGAAAAAGAAATCGAAATTTATTTTTCATTTGACAGGACATTCTCAATAAAAATCTGAAGAAATTAAGAATTTTTTATTGACTAATTTTTACTCAGATCAGCTCTTAAAATGAGTGATTTTACTATAAAACACCATTAATATATACTGTAATAGACGATCTGATGCTACATAAACCTTCAAACTAGGTATCTATGATTCTGTTATAGACTGAGAATACAGATTAATATTTTTTTAATCCAATGAAAGGGATTACACTTTGTCATTTTTAATCTGAAAATAATTGATGAACAAACAATCTCTCCAATCTACGTCATACAAATCATTATTAGAATATACTTTGTTATCATTTAACTCCATTTAGGATTTACTCAGTATTTACGTAAGGTAACTAATAAATTCAATTAGTATTGTTGAAATTAGCGGAAGGATATAAAGAAAGACTGTGAATGGTTCTACAAAATTGAACTACAAAGTCTGCAGAGAAATTCACTGAAGTTAGATAGGATTAATTATTTACAGAACTCCTTCCTATGTATCTTCATTAAAGAACTTCTGATTAACGAGTTATATATTTGAAACGAATCGATTTTAATCTGTTTAAGATTCACAAATATCTGTACCAATGCATATGAGAAAATGAATGATTTCTTTATGAAAATTCTCATTTTTTTTGGCTGTAAAGGATCTTTAGACAGTGCGTCTCCCCCCCCCCCCTCCCCGATGAACAGTCCAAAGGTGGGATGGTGGGTTTTAAAAATCATGATTTTTGGAGTGGGAAAAGGGATGTTAGGCAGAGTATTTTCATTTCTCAAATTTTTGGGTGGGCTAGTTTTTGGTTCTGTAAGATGTGAATTTCCCACCTAACAATAAATGAGTCAAAGAGTTTTCAACTTACACGAAACCAAAGACTGTTTAAGAATCCTTTATAAGTTTCTTGATATTCACTATTTTCACAGTTTAAAACTATTTTTTTATTAAATTGTAGATAGTCATCAAAAATCGCTTATCAATAGAAAACGAAAATCTCTTGAACTTCTATTTATTTGAAATTTACGGAAAAAATTAAATAAAAGGTTTGTTTTTCATAAAAAAATCATATTCTGGGTCTACTTCCTTTGATCAAATGCCATATATAATTTATTTCAAGAAGCTATTCCTTTATTCATTTTTTGCCATTTGTGTGAGTTTTACATTTTTTTCCAATTACAATTAGTTTAGCGTATTTACTTTAATGTATTTAATCATTTTAAATGAAATATTAATTTTAAATCTCCACATGAACTTTAATTTCTGAACTCGCTTGCATAAAACAAACACTATTACTGACATTACTCATACACGACCAATTAAACTATAGAGTTCATCAGCAATGCATACAAGTCCCTTGTCTAAACCAGCTATATCTTTTATTTCCGCACAATAGCAGTCGTTATATATGTTACAGTCGATTATTCAGTGCAGAGAAATCAGACGAAACCTCTTATGGAATTCAGCGGATTAATTCAATTTGCATGCTATCCAATTTATAGAATTGTATTGGGGAAGTACTGACGCATGGGGGAGTGACTTGCAGTGAATGATAGCTCCTCTATCAAATGTTAATGGTGTGTATTAATTTGACAATGGATCCTAAAGGATTGGGTAATTAACAAATGAATTGGAAATATGATATATTATGTTCCGTCAGCTTATATGAACCACCGGGAATAAAATAATGTAGGGAATATGGTAGATTATGGTGGGTAATTAACTAATATTATATTAATATAAATGGTCTCCCATAAAATTTTCAATTGACAATCTCATAGTGTTGAATTAATATTATATGCAACCGATTATCTATCATTACAAATAATAAAATTTTAAATAATGGAATAAAAAAAAAAAAAACTAGGTACAAAATTCTAACATAATAATTACAGTAGCTACAGCCTGTATAATAATTCTAAAACATGCTATTCACCAATATACTGCACTAATAAGAAAGGCAGTTGACATAAATAATTCTTTTGTCCCTGTACTAAATGGCACTGTCATTTTTATTGTTAGGCAATAAATGCATCATCTGACCTAATAATACCTGTCGTTCTTTTATTTAGTTGACGTGTGCTTGATGGAAATGATAGGAGAGAAAAAAATGGAATTTTTATACTGCAACTAACAGAATTATTGAGACCAAGCCAATTAGTGCGACCATGTCACAAAGTACAACGAAGCCACTTAGTGCGACCAATCCATAGTGTGAAGCCACTTAGAGCGACCAAACCACTTAATATGACCAATCCATTTATTGCAAACAAGTCACCAAGTTACTAAATCGTGACAATCAAGCGCAGTACACAATAGGTTGGCTTGGACTTACAATGCTAAATTAAGCTAATATTATCATTGAGTAACTTGCTAAAATTATCTGTGGTTGTGTTGAAAAAGAGTTTTTTTAGTTTAATGAACAAAGAATATTTTGTACTGAAATATTTTTAGTCATCATTATCCAATTCAGTTATAATAAAAAATGCATCAAATTCAAATATATAAAAAAAACGTATGTAAAATATTCAAAATTAAATCTTGATAAATTTATTTTTCAATTTAACTATTGAATGAAATTTAATATTATTGTGTAACTCTTTCTTTTATTTATCAAAATAACCAACTTTCATTGGAATAACAAATTAAAGTACTTTCAAAAAGTATAACTGCAGATGATTTAGCCATGCTAATGTACACATACAACATCTCCATGCTAACCCTCAAAACAAAGGATTCAGAACCAGGCTTCGTTCTTTCTTTTATCCTATTCTGAAGAAAAGATTTTTCGACCTTTTGTAAACTTGAGATTGAAATGATGAAATTATGCTTTTTTATGAATAGGTTTATTATTAACTAGTGTACTTCCCCATTAAAATTAGTTAACACTTTACCAATGTTACCCCAACACTGTACCAATGTTATCCAAACACTTTACCAATGTTATCCCAACACTGTACCAATGTTATCCCAACACTGTACCAATGTTATCCCAACACTTTACCAATGTTATCCCAACACTGTACCAATGTTATCCCAACACTCTACCAATATTATCCCAACACTGTACCAATGTTATCCCAACACTTTACCAATGTTACCCCAACACTGTACCAATGTTATCCCAACACTGTACCAATGTTATCCCAACACATTACCAATGTTATCCCAACACATTACCAATGTTATCCCAACACTGTACCAATGTTATCCCAACACTTTACCAATGTTACTCCAACACATTACCAATGTTATCCCAACACTGTACCAATGTTACCCCAACACTGTACCAATGTTATCCCAACACTGTACCAATGTTACCCCAACACATTACCAATGTTATCCCAACACTGTACCAATGTTATCCCAACACTGTACCAATGTTATCCCAACACTGTACCAATGTTATCCCAACACTGTACCAATGTTATCCCAACACTTTACCAATGTTACTCCAACACATTATCAATGTTATCCCAACACTTTACCAATGTTATCCCAACACTGTACCAATGTTATCCCAACACTTTACCAATGTTACTCCAACACATTACCAATGTTATCCCAACACTGTACCAATGTTACCCCAACACTGTACCAATGTTATCCCAACACTGTACCAATGTTACCCCAACACATTACCAATGTTATCCCAACACTGTACCAATGTTATCCCAACACTGTACCAATGTTATCCCAACACTGTACCAATGTTATCCCAACACTGTACCAATGTTATCCCAACACTTTACCAATGTTACTCCAACACATTACCAATGTTATCCCAACACTCTACCAATGTTATCCCAACACTGTACCAATGTTATCCCAACACTCTACCAATGTTATCCCAACACTGTACCAATGTTATCCCAACACTGTACCAATGTTATCCCAACACTGTACCAATGTTACCCCAACACATTACCAATGTTATCCCAACACTGTACCAATGTTATCCCAACACTGTTTCTAATCCAAAGGGTAAGAATCAGTTAGTTCCGCATTACTGTAATAAAACAACAAGGAATATAACCCAGTGAATGAGGTCAGCTAGTAGAGTATGCTAATTAATAAGATATCAGAGGATTTATATGATGACCGCACCCAGGCAATGGCGACTGTGGGATGTAATCAGGTTATATACTTCATGACTGTAATTACATTATTATGCAGCTAATAAGTCAATCATGGGGTACATGTATTGATTAACGATCTATTTGTAAATAATCATAATTTTTATTGAAGGCATGCATTGAGTAGCAATTCTTCATTGTATATTTTGTAGGTAGTTACGTTACTATAGTTAGTAAATTTAATTTGATCTGATTCACCCTTTTAATTGTTATTCAAATTTGATGAGGTATTTTTGGAATGATTATTGAATTTAATTTAATTTACATTACAATTTATCTTATTTCTTTTTACCTAATTTATCACACAACATGAAAAAGTTCATCAGACAACTCTACCTAACTTGGTGCATCGTATAATCATCGTATTTTAACTCCATGACAGATAAAGATTTACAACATAGAACAGCTCGATGAAAGCTAACTTCTCAGTTCTTTGGGAGTTCTATACTCACACGGACAAAAGATGTCCAGTTTATGGCTTTGCAGTCGGGCAACATTTTAGGATAATTTTCTGTATTTGTCATTCAGTTGGAGAAAAGTCTGAATTGATAGCATAAGTTAAATTCTAGTTTGTTGTTTCTGAGTAATTAAACATTGTGTGAATGAAAGTATATTTCAGTGGTCTTATTTGGCTTGATTCTCAGAATAACTGAAATTAAAAATGTTTAATATATATGATTCATTATTTTCAGAACCTATAATATACCTATAAATTCTTAATGGCTGTTAAATTTGCATATAGTTTTTCTTTGTTATTCCACATTTTTTAAAATATTAATTGATTTTCTAAATTTATTTATATTTTTCCCTTTCAAAAAAAGAAATAGTGAACTCTAACATAATTTAAACTCCTAATATAATTGCCATCATTAAGTTTCTACAATTTCAATAATAAAATAAAGATATGAGAAATAACTTTATACAAAAGTTTAAATTTCTGTTCATATCGAAAGGATTTTATAAAAATAATGAGTTTTGCTCCCCAACTTTTCAGAATTAAAGTTTCTCTGTCAATAAATACTGATAAATTCACCGCTATTCGACAGTGCCATGAATACAAATGAATAAATGATCGGATAGAGGCATAACTTATATATTATTTGCAAGAGTTGCACTTGTTATTTCTGAAGAAGACAATTAAATGAGTGTTGAAAATGAGAGAGAATAGAGTCGAAATAAAGTTCTCGAGCAGTCTTTGGCTGAAGACTCTTTGGTTCCTCCATCTTCTTCTTACTCCAAAAGGTAAGTAAAATTAATTAGACAGATATATTAAATTAAATTCTTTAACAATTGATTAACTATGTTGTTACAATTCATTCATAGAGTATATCGAATTCATTTTATTATTAATCGTGTAATTATTTATGAGGTTAACAAACTTAATTTTCTTGCTGATAATATATTTTATCTTCAAAGTATTTACCATCAAAAAAATATCACTAAAATTAATTAATTTATTTTCGTGTACTATTTCATCAATTTGGTGAATTTTACTACCTGCAGTTAAATGCAGAAGTAGATATAGGGTAAGTTACGAATTATCGATCGGTTTCACATATTCGGTCTTATAAGAAAAAACGTTATAATAATTATTATAGTTTAATTTTATTAAGTTTTTTTTTATATGAACGAAGATGTGAAACTAACCGATAATTTGTAATGTACACTGATTTCTCTATAATTATTGAAGTATCATAATCAAATTAATTGCACTAAAATCCAACAGTTTCAAAAGCCATGCAACTCAATATCATTCTCCTTCAAAATAACACAATACCATGTTAATTATTCTGGCATCAAGTTATCCAAATTAAATCCCTGTATTTACGTCAAATAAAAAGGTCTGTGAAGCACATTGTTCATAGGGAGCTGACAATGGAGCGATGAGCGCACAGCTATGATTTATAATGAGTGAATCCTGCCAATTAATTATCGTACGAGCGTGTTATTCATTGACTGAACAAGTCGAGGTCATTACAGTGATGAATGCTCGCCTCTCGTCCGTTCTAATTAGTTTTAACGCGTTCCTGGGACCAATCCTCACTGAGTGATTCCACTGCACTGAATCTCACAGAGTCTGACAGTTAGAAAAGTATGCCTGAACATACCCGATTTGATAGTTATAATAGATTCGTATTTGTGATGTTATTTGTACTCTATATAAATAATGTTTAATAAATAACCGTGTACATCTCTTAATTGCCATATTGTAAACAGCTATTCCTCCTTGTATAAGAATTTTTCATTCAATCAAATCTGAATATTTTTATCATGTTAATGAAACATATTTTCCTTCATTTTTTTTACTACTTACGGTTACTACATAATATAATTATGTCTACTTAATTAAAATTTGTAGGTTAAACGCACAATATTACCTTTATGGCAGATTCTGTTAATTAATTAGGCGCTTCCTAATTAACGATTTGATAGTAGAGATGTTAGACATGTTTGAAAGCAGTTTGTTTATCAATTTATCACCTTGATTCGTAATCAAGAGAATCTGTATCTTAATATACATAGTAGACTAGAATGGACACTTGTAGAGTGCATGCCTTCATCACCGCTTATGAATGATCTTGACTATCCACTTTTCTTAAGCTAAAAAGGACCATGACCTTGATCTTTGATACAGTTGCTCCAGAAAACAGATCAAATGGTTTCTGGATAATGACTAATCGATTTTGAGTTATGTGAATAACAAGATTGCCAATAAATTCGATCAAAACATATGTAAATAAGTAACTAGAGTAAGTAGAAACTACTTTTTACTATAAGCTAATTAAGAGGTTACCAGGTAGCAAATATTTTTAGGGTAACAATATAAGCTAAGTCGGGAAAGTATTGATTCAAAAATATTTTCTACCTGCATTACTTTTATTGCAAAATTGTTATTATTATAAATTGGATTCATATCATTTGTACATATGTAACAAACAATGATAAACTACCAAAACTCTAAATTTATTTCACACTGTACCCTATATAATTCAATATTTGTACCCTACAAAGCCTACATATCACATATCACCTAATTCCTATACAACTAATAAGTATAACAATATGCACAATGAAAAATGCATTACCAAGAAAGAACATACGAATGATATTGATCAAAAAAGAAGGTTGATCAAAAAAGAATTATTACTCAAAATTTTCAGAGTTGACAATTACTCAATTCTATGGTATGTGTGCCCGTAATATTTCTAGATTTTGGTCACCAAATACTTAACAATGCTCACATAAAACAAAGGCAGTTTCCAGGGATTTTGTGATAAAACAATGTTGTGACCACCGAACAGTCCTGATAAGGATTCTATAGATTGCGCAATGTGGTCCATATAAGAAACTGAAGTTTCAACTCGTTCTTACCCTAATCTGGTCTATCTGAAGGTAACCATTCTTTCTGTTTGGGTAAAGTTGGACGAATAATTAGGGTGGCGTTCTGTTGCTTTAGTAGTAACAACTCTTTATTGAGAAGATTAGGAAGGTAAAATACGGTCATTTCAAAGTGTGATATGTTACTTTTATTTCGAAATATACTACTTAATGAATCTTTTGTAGAGTTTTATCTTTATTATTCTTCTAGTTTTAATTAAATTCTATTTTTCTATGGCTAAATCTTTTCAGACAATAATCACCAAGCGTCGAGTCTTCTTGTTTACATTCAATTATCAAATAAGAGCGAACATTCTTCCCATTCTAATTAATCGGGAGATTGTTAGTATTTACACAACATATTTGGGAAGGTACGGAATTAAAATCTACTAAATTGTAGCAGATTTCATATCTACAATTAGCAATAAGAAATAGGTGGGGAAATAGTAATATTCAAATAACACATTTTGGTGTTAAATTTCTGAATAATAATACTTGTATGCTCCATTTAATTTTAAAAGTAAATGATATCATTTCTAGTGAATATTCAAATATATCTATATGATAATTGGTTATTTTATATGAAATAGTTAAAAAAAGATTTCAATGTTATAACATTTTAACATAATACATCATTTTCATTCTACAAAGAAAATGTTATAAATGTAACTATATTATTACTTTAGATCTTTAAATAATGGAAGATAGAATTGATTTACGAACAAAATAACATTCTTTTGCTTGATATAAAGTCTTTACTCTAGGAAACATAATGCTAGAAAATTAAACCTATTTCCTGTATATCTCTTAATTATTATTGTACATATTATTGTATTAATATAAAAAGCATTATAAAATTATAAAGATATAAATGATTCATTTCGTAAAATGGATAACAATTAACGAACTTTTATCCTGATAGAATGACAATAAATTAAATATTTTGTACATTTTATTTCATTCATTCCAAAAAATCAAGTATTAATAATTATTGGAACAGGATTGGGAAATGAAAATAAATTCATAAAATCTAAAATGATAAACAATCTCTATATTGTGTTTATGATTATGTCATAATGAAATTCAATATTTTTATTATTATTCTGACTATTTTGAGTAACTATAACCTTTTAAATACTTTCAATAAAATACATTTGTAGTACAAATGAATAATGTCAAAGTCTTCCTAATTTCAATTCAACGATTACCTTGCACTGTACCTGCAGTTTTACTAGGTACTGCAGTGAATGGAAGACTGGCAAATAAAGATAGCACTGCTGAATGGAATTAGAAAACACGTAATTAGCAGAAGATATTTTCTCACTCTGTTCCATTAGTGAAACACTTTTTGACTGACTGACTTCGAAAAAAATATTTAGACTCGCCAAAAGAAATGAATTTTTAATATCAGGTAGTTGTGTCTTGTCTCTTGTCTTGAATTTAATATTATCATTTAGGATTTATTATCATTCAGGATTTATTATCATTCAGGATTTTTTTATCATTCTGTATTTATTATCATTTAGGATTTATTATCATTCGGGAATTATTATCATTCAGAATTTATTACCATTCGGGATTTATTATCATTCAGGATTCATTATCATTTAGGATTTATAATCATTCAGGATTTATTATCGTTCAGGATTCATTATCGTTCAGGATTCATTATCATTCAGGATTTATTATCATTCAGGATTTATTATCATTCAGGATTTATTATCATTCAGGATTTATTATCATTCAGGATTTATTATCATTCAGGATTTATTATCATTCAGGATATGTAGTCAAGATACTAGATTTTCTCTCAATTAATAATTTTTAGTGCAATAATTTTCAATCAGATAGAGGGTAATTAAATTTAAGAATAAATATTTTTCAAAATACCCTCTCCGTAATTCACGTCCCTAAATGAAATAGGGAGGGGAACTAGAAATTTACCCACTATACAGGATTTCATTATAGATCAAGAAGCTCTCTGTATTGAACAGATTTAAAAAATACCCATTCAAAATATAAATTAATCAAATTAAATATGCTGAAGTTAATTTATTTTCAATTAATCATCTGCCAATATAGAAGCAATTCAATTAAGTTAATTTGTTTCTCTAGTAGAAACTAATTAGTGGAAATTCTATTATAGCATTTCCCAAACAATTAAACATTTGAACTTTTGATAGTAAATAGAAGTAATGTTTTGAACGCAGCAGCTGTACCAGGATAATTGGATTAGTAAATAACGAATTATTTCACTTGGATACGTTAAACTTTGGTATAAATTAGATAGAAAGAAATACGACAAGAGAAATTGCAGAGACAAATCTTGCTAAAATTTATACGATAAATAACATTTATAACATTTTGATTAATAAATATTTCAGATTATCTTTTGGAAAATAAATTCATCGTAATTATATTTTCGTTAGTTTAAGATGACGAAATAATGAATTCTAAATTATTGAGATCGGAAGATACTTCCTATAGCCAAGAAGGATTTTTATAAATTTCACCTGTAATAATTTATTTTCATTGTTTAAAGGTGCTCTCCACTCTAAATTAAAAAAAATGGAATTGCTTTGAATATGTAGAGCTAAGGTTATATAACATATAACAGTAAACAGAATTTAAATCGATCAAGTATTCTGTTCAAAATTTATTATATAAGAAATATTCTTCACATTTCGCTTTTTTTCATTCTGAGATTCATTAGAAGAAAAAGTCCGCATACTTGAGTAGGTATGTTCGTTCGTAATTCGTATATATATAGTATATACCTATTTAAAGACAGTGTTTTAAAATGAACAGTTCTCTTGATAAGAAAACTATTATGATATATTAAAACTTTTAGTAAGAAATACTTAATAGGGTTACTATAGGATTCTTTATATGAATCCATTTTCTTGGAATCAGCTTTTTTATAGTTTTGAATTTGTCGGATCTAGAAGCATATCAGACATACGGGATTTTTCTTTGCTTGAAATTCATAGGGGTACTAGAAAGAATGGAAACCCTTAACAAAATGAAAAAAGGAATACAGGCAAATGTTACGTAACATAACCGTAGAGTTTTCTCACGTAAGAGTATTTAAGGATGGACAAAAGAAATTGCCCTAACCAAATTATTTTTAAGTGAAGTGGCATATCAATGGATTTTCATTACATTCCGATATTGGTATATTTGCTTATTAATATGCTATTTGCGATGCAGTTAGGCGATTGATTGACAATAATCAATGCATGGATTCAAATGAAATATAATTTTAAATAATTGTTAGTGCAAATGAAATATCACCCTACCTCATTTTTATATTGTTGATATACGAGTCATTAAACTGATGACTGTGGAATCAATGAAGCTTTATACATGTTAAACTAATATCAAATGTTTCTATGCATATGAAAATAAAATATTTATCTTATTAATATTAAAACTAAAACATTCTATATTTTAAACTATTTAGATTTAATTTAATGATTTTCTAATAATTTTAATGTGATATACAGTGATTTTCAGCCTGATTGTAAATGTAATTATAAGGGATAAACGTGTATGGCAAATATTTGAGCAATGCACTAAAATCACAGAATGTTTCCCAGGAAACAACATGGAGAGTAACTCATTAAACTTGTTTTCAAATTTTTTTCACCTGTTGTAAATATTTCCAATATGAAGCGCGTAAATATTTCCAATCTGGTATATTCTTGATAATATATTTATTAATACTTACATTTTTTTTCTCATAAATTTTTTAAAATTTTTTAATTCAAAAACTTGAAATGAATTTAAATTACAAACAAAGAAACTTAATTTACTCAACCTAAATAACTAAATATAAACTTTCTTCTCAATTTTAATTCTGTAAGAGGAAAATAAGTAATTATCCAATAGAAAATGGTCCATTTTATTTAAATTACACAGTGATTAAAAGTTTAGATGAGGTGTAACTAGATTATAATTTTGTGTACGATTGGAATTTACTCTTTTCCCGAGTAATACATTTAGATTTGGACTAAACTTTATGGATGATTAATTAAAGAATTGTTTGATTAACAAATTATTGAAGGTTTATAGTTTCAAGTTTACAGAAAATATAAGTTTAATTGATGATATATTTGTATCTCTAATATACATTAGTTTGATAGTTACAATTAAACTCTAAAAGAAATAATTGTAAATATTTGTTTTCTACGTAAAATAACACTTGTTTGATTATTTGAATACGTTTTGTATTCATTAATTTGTTCTACCTGTTAATTTAGATTTGAAAAGAATTGACTAACAAATTATTGTACTCACAAACACAAAAAACAATTTTTAATTCACAATACTATTTTGAAATGAATTAAACAATAAAATACCCTTATCTTATGCTTTCAATATATTTATAAACTTCAGATAATTATTCATCATATATCATGGAGCATTAGCAACATTAATTTGTAATTGAATTTCTCCCCATCAAACAATTACCGACGTATATACACGGAGAATAAACATGTACAATACTTAGGGATTCTCTGTGGTGGAAAGTAATCCCTAAGCTGTGTATGTAACGTCGCTAGGTTTTACAGCTGGCAAAATAAATATCAGTCCCTTTGTGAATGTTGAGTGGCTCAATATAACCAATTAAAGGAGGGATAAACGAGATGCCTTTATCCTCTTTGTTGAACAAATGGCAACTCTTTCGTACAGCATTGAAATTGTACGAGTGCCTTTGTTTCGGCATATTTTTTACCACTACAAAGGATGTTATTTGTTCTCTTTGACTTTCAATTAATTCGGTTTTTACTGGTAGAATCTCTTTTTTAAGATTGAATAAATTGAATCAATTCACCATAGGATATCATAATCTGTATTTTTTAAGATTTAATTCATGTTAGTTATCAATATAAATTAAAAAATATGATATATTTTTAATAATATATCACGAATCTTAGAGTACAATATTCCGAATTCTAAATTTCCACCACGAATTTGTAAGGCTAATTGTTTATATATTTTTTCTAAATGAATTATTTTTTCATTATTAATTACCCAATTTAATAGTGTACTTTACGGCATATCTAGAAGAACGAGAAAGATAAATGACGTGTATTTAAAACAGAAACGCTGTAGTCGAACCACCACTAAAATGGAACTATCGGAAATTTTATAGCAATAATTCTTATACCAACTAAAGGAAGAATCTTGAATAATTGTATTAAAGTGAGTAAAAGTGGAAGAATTCTCAAATTGTTGGATGGATTCTTAATCCGATTCTGGTTTCCCATTAATTATTATCATTGTATTTGATTGACTACAATATACATGCAAGTATCTATTTTTTTGAAGATATCGTTGATAGTCATACATGTTTATTTTATACATAAGTTTAATATATTGGATTATTGTCATCTAATTAAAACACCTGAGAACAGGACTTCAATTATAATATATCCGGTCACATAATTGCATACGACAGAAGTACAATTTACTGGAATAGTATACTATTTATTTAATTAAAAAGGCAATACAGTTCTTAATTAAATAGCAGAAACTCATTATTAACCAATGGTGAATTTAATTCAATTTCTTCAATCGAATACTTGATTAGAATGACTGAGTAGGTATCTTGAGGGGTATCAGTCAATAGATTTTGTTGATAGACGATAATCTGTTAGTCATGGCTTGTGAGGAACGACCAGTATTTTTATATCTTTTAGAAATTAATTATATAGTGTACATTGAATATTAATAGAAAATAAAATAATTTTCTAAGGATTGTCTCAAATGTTCGTTTTTAACAAGTGTTTTTAATAATACTGTGTCAAATAACTCTTTTCCCAATTTAATTTTTTTTATATTTTCGATTAAAAAAATCTTCAATATTGAGGACGTTTAGAACCAAAAAATTCTAATAATCATTGCTATCATCGGCGTGGTTGAGTAGGTGATAAGAATTCTCTCTCACCATATATCGATGTCCCCTCCACACTGAATTAAAATTTAAATATGCAGAATTAAGGTTATATAACATATCACAGTATTGATCAAGTATTTGCTTCGTAATTAGTTTTATAAGAAATATTGGAAACATAACATTATATATCGTATTACCGAAAATTTATTGGTAATTAGGTATTTAGTTAAACTTTTAGTTACTTATTTTTTTTAAGGTAATGGTATTAACTAACGGTGTGTTAAGCTATTTTTTGTTTCAACTTTGTTATTGTTTCGAATTAGTCGGCACCTACTTCGTTTAATTATTGAAATTCGGAGAGAAGAAGTAAAATCACAGGAATAACTTAAATTAAATATTTTTGTGAAAATATAGAACTTAATTAGAAATGTTTTGTAGTTTTATAACCAGTAATCTTTTGTTCAAAGATTAGAGAAATTAAAATATAATAAATTGGAGAAGAGCTTCAAACTTTTTACTTTAAACGTGTGAGACAAATAAACATAAACAGTAATTGATATATTTTGCACGTGCTACTTAGTTGCCTGTTGAAGCACTATAAAATTTTAGTGTCTCAGCATTATACATCATTTACTTCGTAAAATGAAGATGAAAAAAGTTAAAGGTTATAACTTTAAGAGAGATCCATTACCCAATATACCTGTAATGGGTTAAGTAAAATTTCAATATCTTCTATAACTCCTTCACTATATATGTTCTCTAACTTTGTCCCATCAATACTAACCATCCACACACACGATTTGGTGGAGTACTGTCGAATGAATAGAACTAATATAGAGAATAACTGCAATCTAGTGGCTTAGACATTAATCCCCGTGTTATTAATACAAGTCAACATCAAGGGGTGGAATTAGGAAGGTAATATAAATCATTGAGAAGGCTCAGCTACGTGTCTTATTATTCCATAATGAACAGAGCTGCTCCCTTATAATATACCGAGCAGAGTAATTTCGGTTATTATTCACTCTCACGTGATGATGAAAATATTAGTGGTATTACTATTAGTTTTAATGTTATAATTAGTGAAGGGAGAATATGATATAAATATTATATTGAAATTATTGTTTCGATCACTTTTTAAAAACAATTTTCCGAGTATAACAATTATTAGCAACCTTTTTCCTTTTTAATATATAATTGCATTACTCAAAATGCAAACTTTGTTTTACTATGGAAATTTGTAGATAAAAGAGTAATTTAAGAAATTTTGCATTTAAAAGTTATTTGTAATGATTGTAATGATTTAATACTTTTTAATTTTAGGATCAAATTTTAGTCTTTAAAGTAATTTTTTCTGCTAGTTTTTCGGAGTGAATGTCGAGGTAACAATAATTAATGAATTATTTTCGATATTAACCTGGTTTCGAATACTAAATGAGTTTAATTTTATTACGAATTTCTGTAAAAAAAATTCAAGAAGTGCTTCTTTTATTTATCTCCATGTAATATTTTTTACGAGTTAATTATTTTTTTTAAATTTTTGCAGATTAAATTTGTATCTAATATAATATTGGTAGCCTAATCCGTACATTATTTTTAATTTTGTAAAATATTTGTAGTAAAATCCGGAGATTATTTTCAGGGTAGTAAAATATTTATTTTAAATCAAAAGATTATTTACTAGGTAGTAAAATATTTGTAGTAAAATCTGGAGATTATTTTCAAGGTGGTAAAATATTTGTAGTGAAATCTGGAAATTATTTAAAAAGTAGTAAAATATATTTAGTAAAATTCGGAGATTATTTACAAGGTAGTGAAATGTTTGTAGTAAAATCCGGATATTATTCACAAGGTAGTGAAATATCTGTGGTAAAATCTGGAGATTATTTAAAAGGTAGTAAAATATATTTAGTAAAATCCGAAGATTATTTATAAGGTAGTGAAATATTTGTAGTGAAATCCGGAGATTATTTGAAAGCAGCAGGCTAAAGTTTGATTGTGTAAAATATAAATTGTGACACAATAAAGTAATGGAGTGATTTGTTAAGTATATGCTACTAAATATGAATATTATTCATAATATTTAGTTAAATATTAAAAGCGTATCCTTTTTATTTAATTTAACGTTATTATGATGTTTATACAATGTATAAGTATTATCATTATGAAACTGAGTTAAATTATAATGGGCATACTATTCTTTTTATTTAAAGATATCTGATTCAATATAACTTTTCTTTAACCATTAAAATCATAATATATGGTCATGAAATCCTACTTTTAACTCATTTCGGGAATAGAATAAATATGCCCCAATTAAAATAAGCTGGATTAAAAAACAAGCAGGTAAAATGTGTAAAAAATATGTTCAGCATAAATGTTTTCTTTAAATTCTGTACTGAAACACTAATTTATAATGAACAAAGTATATTTACACAGCTTAATTAATAAGCGGCATTATTAAGAGTAATTTTATTTTTAGAAGGTTAATATTGAAACATTAAGGTGAACTTTAATGAAGAAGTACCAAAAGAATCCATATAGTAAATTATTATTTAAAATATAACTGAAATAATATTAATCTATTTTTAATAATTCTAAAGTTCATAATGGGAAGCGTATTATTATTTAGACACTTGTGGTAGTCAGAAAGTGGGTCTTAACACAGGATATCATTAAGGGCTAAATATTTTATTAGTTCATGAAGCCCACTTTTCTTTTCACTTTCCGAGTACTGAAAGTGTTTGAATACTACGATTTCTCTTCATTATCTTATTATTATTATTTATTATTTCAAGATAGCTACTTTAAAATAACAATGCTGTTTAAAAGAACAGCATTTTTATGATCAAAATCGCTCTAAATAATTATCTAAATTATGAATTAACATCTTCTTTTTTGCCAAACTTAGCTGCCACCGTAAACTATCCATTAAGGGACGGAAACTTCATCTCTTCTCGTAACAGTGGAAAGAAGACTGCTTGAATTATATGACGTCCGCGCACTAAGAGACTATCTTTGTTACCTGTGTGTTCACTGAAAAGCTGTGCGCAACTTTTGTACGCGTACAGTGCGGCACTTGTGCTGCTCTGAACGCGTGCAAAATTTACGAACTTCTTGCCGTTTGCCTGCAGCTATAAACCTTGGATATATTTGATTCCAAATATAATTCCAGACATATATAAATTCCAGAACCTGCCGATTTCGGATCAGCAATTTTCTTCTTCTCTCGGAGGTATAGAGCCAGAATAATTCTCCGTTTTGCATTACCTCAGTTAAATCAAAATTAAATTGTTGAGCTAATTCTTGAATTGCGTTATGTCTCTTATTCCAATTCTTGTGGCCAACATTTCCAGTTTCTCATACCTCAGGAAATGGTTTAATCGCTTGAATAAAGATTATGTTCTGGTCATTATTCCAATCCATATATCAATGTAATGTGCGCAAACACTCAAATGTTTTCGATCCAAGAGCAGAAGCAAGAATGAGTGCGTGCACAAAATGTTACTGCTTCTTCAGACGAGTCCATTGGAAAACGTGTACGTGCACAAAAATTCACAGCTGTCCGCGTGCATTGCTAAAGTGCTCGCGTACAATTTGTTAGTGTACGTATATGCAGTTCCACCGAAACTTACATTTGAAAGCAGAGTGCCACACACTGGTGGAATCACACCTCAATACTTGCAATATGTCGAGTTATATATGTTTGTCTGATTTTGACATTGATTATAAATATGATTAATTCCACAGTAACAGAATGTATTTAGCGTAAAAATTGCTTCTAATTGAATAACGTATCATCCGAGACAAGAAGGATTTATTCCTGGGATATTAAGGGAATATCCAGGGCGAGAAAGATTTATTCCTGGGATACTAAGGGAATATCTCGGGCAAGAAGGATTTATTCCTTGAATATTCCCTTCATATCCCATGAATAAATCCTTCTTGCCTGGAATAGTTGATTAATTAAACTCCTTTTTGATCGATGTTTATTATAAAGTTGGTGCGGTGTAGAGCATTACAGAGCCCTCTAAGTATCATCCTGATTAATTACTTTGTTAAGCTCAACATTAAAGCTTCAAGGAAAAGATACTAACAATAATCACAACGTATAATCGCTAATTAAATACTCCGTAAGTAAGACATTAGTACCGGCAACTTTTCTTGGATTAGAAGAGTATTATAATTATCGAAGTAGCATAATTTAATTCAATTTGCATGGCAGAATTTACAATGAACGTGTTTTGTACATTATACTTCTAATACTGTACAATTATTAGAGTGCTGAAAAAAAAATCGTTTTTCTTTTTCTGATAATTTTAAATGGTTATTAATAATATATTTTTCAGTAGATTTCTTTTGAAAAAGAGGGAGCTTGTTCTTCTTAATCTTAATTTAGCTATTTTATCATTAACAAATATGAAAGTGTTATTACCTTCGCAATCTTGCGGAAGGTTATATTTTCATCGGAATTTATTTATTTATTTATCATCTTGTTATTCGCTTAACTGAAAAAGTGTTCAACCAAATTACCTGAAATTTGGTGAAACGATTTTTCCATGTCCAGTGACCTGCTGCTAGTCTTTTGGGAGTGACCCGGTCAAAGGTCAAGGTAATGGTCATTCATAACTCAAAAAGTGTCGAACCATATTGCATGAAACTTGGTGGAACGATTGGACAATATGCATGATATGCATGAACCATTTTGATAGATTTTGGTAGTGATCGGGTCAAAGGTCAAAGATCAAGGTCAAGGCCATTTGTAACTCAAAAAGTATTCAACCAAATTGTCTGAAATTTGATGGTACAATTGGTCAATGACCAGGAACGATCTGGTAGAATTTTGGAAGCTATACGGTCAAAGGTCAAGGTCAAGGTCATTTATAACTCAAAAAGTATTGTACCATATTGCATGAAACTTGGTGGGACGATTAGTTATTATCCAGTTAGCAGTTTCCTTAATTTTGGGAGAGAACGGGTCAAAGCGGAGGAGAAGATATGTGCTCTACCGAGTGCACATAATCTAGTTAATATATGATTCTAGCTGTATATCAATCAAATATTAATATTCTAGTAAATGATACGAATCATCTGTTATTGAAATATACTCTTAAAATTGTAGAATTTAATTAATAAAATAAGAAAAGCTTAGCAGCCAGGATCAACGGGACCATTATATACGCTAGAACTTTCTATGCTACCATCAAAAGAGATAATCTCTAGATGGATGATCTGGCAAAGTCGTTACAATTTATCTTCCCACTTCCTTCCTAACTCAGAAAGATAATCTAAGATATATATACACATAAATATCTTAACCAGAAGTTGCATATCCTTCAAAAACAGACTAACTTAGAATTATCTAATATGAAATTTTTTTTATAAAGATGACTTAGAACGATAAAAGAATAGAGTCACTAAATAGTATATTTTAAAATAGATTCTCGATTTATATAATGAAAATATACCAATAGCAACTTACTAGAAATAACGAATACATTATTTCAGTTGTTTTCGATACTTTATGCAAGTTGTAACTCAATAATGTTAGTGAATCCTAGTATAAATTCATAAAAGCATGACAGTTAAATCCATAAGGGATTATGTATTTTAGCTTCAATTATTCTAAATCAATTAGTCTAACAGGCTTTTTCTCTGTTATTTGCTACAAACAGAAACAGATACGGTATGTACACCTTTTATTTTGATTGAAATTTAAATTGAATCATGAAGGACATTTCGTATTAGAATCAAGAGAGTCTTTAGACCGATTGATTATGTAAGGCCTTCATATTTAATTGAAGATTGACGTAATGTAAATGTCAAATGACAAAACTGTACAATAATTCATCTATCATCTATAATATATTTACATCTCCTTTAAGATAACATATAATTTAAAATGATATTAAATGAAAGTCAAAAATGATCATTGAATGATTACAGTCTGATGTTCTGATTAATATTTAACTTATAATTCAGATCTCTGTTTTATACAACTTCTTGTCAAATCTCAGAAGTTATAGCAACTTCAGGAATGAAATATCAAATTTCATGGAAATCATTGCGCGTTATATTTGCTGCCAATCGGGAGCTGGAAAACTATTGAGATCTGGAAGACAATTCAGAATATCATATCCTGATCAAATATAACTCTTTATCAAAAGTGACAGACACCATGCAGAAACGAGCTGTCAAATTATTCTAGAATAAATAGATTCCTTGGGAATTCTTGCTGTTATTCATCACTTCTCTGTAATGAAGACGGAAGATAAACATGAAATTATTCTGTCGGAAACAGCTAGGGTAGAAACGTGCTGAAAATTGTAATTCGATAGAATGTTTCTTAATTTTTCACGTGTATAATTCGAGGTTCTAGGGATCTTGTCTGGCAGAATATTGCCAGTGTGGAATTTTGCCAGGCGGATTTTTGCCCGGCGGAATTTTTCCCGTGGATTATATATTCCTAGGTTTAAATTGGTAAATTGTAAGTTAAAAGTTTAAAATGTGAGATGCAACTTACATAAATATAAATGGTTTTAATTTAACTTTATCATATTGTACTATGACAAGTTTCATTTATCTAATATTAAATAGCCATTGAAATTTAAATAAAATGAATTTTGAATTTACTTAAGATAATTACTGAACATCATACATATGCATATATTCTAACTTTCTTGTAGAATTCACTTATCACCAAAATTGAAAACAGTAAGGTTAACCTAACATACAATAATTAAACATTTTCAACAATTTAAGAAACAAACTATGTAATCGTTACAATTTAACAGTTATTATGAATTGTATATTGCGACTTAAAAAAAAGATGAAGATTCATTCATTGTAATCAGTTGGTTCCTGAATTTTGCTCCATTACAGCTATTGTCTTATCCCTTTCACAATGGCGTAGATAGTATTAAGTTCACGTGGAAAAGATATCATTATTTCAAATAAAATCCTATTAATACTTAATGTAAGATTGAAAACTATGAAATCGTTAATGAAATCATCGAACATATTAATGAACATTTAGTCCTATCTCGTCACGAAGTACTGAACAGGTGAGAAAAGGCGTAAGTTAGTTACAAACAACAGTTAAGAATACTAAATTACAGTATTTTAAATAAAGCAAACCATATAGTATTATTATTTTACTGTCAAAATATATAACAGTCCAATTTATAAGATGTTCTGTAATTATTTTAAGTAAAATCATATTCATTTTATTTTCAATTTCGTGGCTATTTAAAACTTGTTATACTACAATATGTTAAAGTTACATTAAACCGTTTTATATTTATGAAAGTTGAATCTCACATCTTAAACCTTTAATTTACAATCTACCAATTTAAAGCTATAAATATATAATCCACGGGGAAAATTCCGCCGGGCAAAAATCCGCCTGGCAAAATTCCACCTGGCAAACTTCTGCCGGACAATATTCCGCATGGCAAAATTCCGCCGGGCAAAATTCCGCCGGGCAAAATTCCTGTCACCATAATTCGAGTGAAATGAGATTATTTGTTTTGTAAAGGTAAATAAGAATAATATATCATATATCTTTATAGTGAAACTATATCCCTTACTTTTCGAATGACAATGATAAAACGGACTAAGTTAAATTAAGAAATTAAAATGTTACTTAACACTTAAAATACTTTCAATATCTTTTTTGTGAAATTAATCAATGAGAACTTCCTGTATCGAGTTATCAATTATGTATGATGTTATTAAATGAATGATGACAATGAAAGTAATACATGCAAAGAATTTCACAGTTTATACTTAACTTTATCTTCCCAATAACAAATTTACTGTTCTAAAGTAATTTTATCCAGTAAATGAAGTCATCAATTTTAAAAGTATTTTTATACGCGATAAAAAGGAATCATCAATCAAGAATTTAAAGCTACATTAAAATATAAAATTTAATTTTTCATTTATCATTATATTATTCATCATCTCAACATTTATTATTTTAAAATTTATATTTTTATTATTTATCATTTCTATCATTCATCAATTTTGTATTATTTTTTTTAATATTCATCATTTTATAATTTTTATTATATTATAATCATTCATTCTATCGTTCAATTTCTTAATTATAATTGAAACCATATCTCAAATTTAAATATTTTGAAGATAAGTTCTGAAATCTCTACATACATTACAGTTTTTCCCTAATATCGATAAAACATTTTGGTATATAAACCATAAGTAAATGATCAAACAAAGTTCTCTTTTTCCCTGTAGCAACTCTACCATTTTCTCTCATGTATTTTCAGTATAAGTAAAAGGTCTCACCTCCCCCAAAAAAACCAATGAACTTCAAAAAGACAAATCTGTTCACTTTATCTCGAAAAGAATTCCTAAAAGAATTCACTAAC
Organism: Caprella mutica; assembly: GCA_947561585.1. Classification (NCBI taxonomy): domain Eukaryota; kingdom Metazoa; phylum Arthropoda; class Malacostraca; order Amphipoda; family Caprellidae; genus Caprella; species Caprella mutica. The sequence continues at coordinate 211,328 of CANNZV010000763.1, forward strand.
ATTATTAAGACATCGTTCCCTCCTGTGAACTTGTGATCTGATAAATAAAATTGGTATATTTTGTTACACTTTGATGTTATTGTAAATATTAATGAAGTTCAGTATTTTTTTAAATGTTTTTAGAAAATTCTATTTTTTACATACGCCTGAATACTAGAAAATAATGAAGATATGATTTTAAATTTGTCAGAGAAATCTGTTACAAGTATTAATTAATTTGTTTTACTTTTCAAATTTTTTAAAGCTGTTCGATGAAAGGTAAAACTAACTACCTATTTTTTTGCCAAATATATTCTTATTTGGAAAAGAAGTATACATAATATAAATCTTAGTTAAAAGTATCATCTTTGATTTTCTGTTCACAGAAACAGTTTCTTCATTGATATGGATTAATTAATTAATTTTCTTGGAGTCATCCTATTACTCATTAAATTTGAATTATGATTTTCTTAATATTGGTGAAGATAAAAGCGATTTTTCATTAAGCATAGTATTTAATATTAAATAATGTTATAAATATATATTTAGATAATATATATCAAAATTAAAGATAATTATATTTCATTAGAATTATCACTTAATAACATTATACCATTGCAAGCTTTTTCATCATTTATTATATTATAACATTATGAAATACTATTATATAATTATAATAACATTATATTATACTCTATATATTAGATACAATGAAAATGATATAATATCACTACGTTTATTAATTCTACGGAATTGTTTCGTACTCTCACATTTTAATAATAAACAGCGTTGCAGATTTTTCTTGTACATTTTTTCTTATTTAATCAAAATAAATGAGTGACAGATTTAACAATCTTACTATATTTAATGAATAATAAATAATATCCCATGTAAAAAGAATTTATTCCTTGTAGATTAAAGGGAAAATCAAGGCAAGAAAGATTCATTACTGGGATAATAAATGAATATCCCAGGCAAGAAGAAACCTGGGATAATAATGGGATATCCCAGGCAAGAAGGATTTATTACTGGAATATTAATTAATCCAACAATTAAAAGCACTTTCTACCTACCTACCATAACCATTATCTAATTATCTATTTTCTGTTTCTTTTAAATTGTTCTTCTTCACAGTTTTCCCACCACTATTCCCATTATCTAATCACATGTTTTCTCTCCCACAGGCGTGCAATCAGAGGCCTCTGTTCTCAGCACCAGGTACTACACACCCAGCCACAGCAGTTCCAATGATCTCAATGACTTTCCAATCAGAAAAATAGCCTCTCAAGAGCATCTCATTAACCTGAACTCCCTGGGATTGCCTTCTCTTCACAGGTGAAACTAGTGACCAGTTATTGAAATATGTGAAAGTAGTTTATTATTGTAAATATTGATAATAGTCTATTGTAGGTAAATTTGGATTGCTATTTATCGTAAAATCATTATAGCATTCGATTAAAATTTGTTTCATAGGTAGCCAATATAGTAATAGTGGACCAAAACATTCTCATGCATATATGCATGTATCCATCTTAATAATTTATGTCGTGTGTTAATTTATTTAATTGGTGTCCGCTTTCTCAAAATGATAGTAAATTTGAATGTTTATGGCAAGCTGTATACAAATATTTTGAGTTACCTAATTAAGTGAATAATTGCTTTTTTTTATAATAAAATTTATTCATTATGTGAAATAAATAGGGTAAATTACGAAATATAGGAATGTTCCATAATTTCGATCATATGAGAAAAACTATATAATTCATATTTTTTTTTCATCAATATTCTTTTATTTCCTAAGTTTTTATTTTAACAAGAAAGAACACTTCTAACGGTTAAGCTACACCAATATTACAACTAATGAAAACGGTTAATTTTAACGGGAATATACACTAGTTACACATAAATCTTTATAAAATAGAAAATATTCAGACTGATAGTGGAAAACTTCACAAAGTATATAAGTTTTAATTAGATCCTCATTGTGCTTTAAATAAAAGCAGTATTACTCATTAAAAATTCTAAGCAACTAATCAAGAGAGTAAATCAAAAGTAATTGATCTATTTTAATTTAAAGTTACACTAAGATGTTAAAATGGAATTTCATTAATTAAGTAAATGAGAATAAATTTTTTTTTAACGTGAATGAATAAATTATGAATTTTATTATCGAATATAAAATATATTATAGGTTATTAATTTATCAGTAAAATTAACCTATGATTATAATTTTTAACTTCAAATGAAAATTGCTTACTTAATTACGATCCTTTGTGTTAGATATAAAATTAAAACCTTTTTATGTTAATTAATCAAATGTTAACAAATGGTATTGAAAAGTATTGATAATTACAATAATAATGGTAATATTTATCTTTAGAACAATAACTGCATTGTCGAAGATAATTAACTAATAAAAAAAAAAAAAAAAAATACGTGAAATAAAATTGTAATGAACTAAATGTTAAGATAGAATCTACAGCAAGTTTGATACCATAGAAAAACATACACTTTTTCTATTCTTTGAATGGAATGTCACAAAATAATGCAGTACTAATTATCTACACTGAATGTCAACGAAATGTCATCATGAATCTTACGTCGAACTTCACCAAGAATTGATGAATTGTAGTCCTACATTGGGATTATTTATTTAATTAATTTAATGTAATTAGATTAGGCCTCTCTCTGTTATTATGATAAATTATGAATGGAAATTGATCTGTCATAAGACACCATCCTAAATCATATTTTCCAAATAGCTCATTTCAATGATGGTGACTGCTATTTTATATAGATTTTATATTTGTATCTTCAGGATCTATACGTGACCGAAAAAAGTGTACCTAACTTCGAATTAATATATTTCACAAACAATTGAAGGTGGATTTTACACTGATGAATTTTCATAAAGTTGTGTTTATTTTTGTGAATTAGTTAAATAACAATGAATTAAATGGTCAGAAAAAAGACATTGAAATAAGTTCAAACATTAAATAAAAATATCTTTATTATTCAACATCCCCATTACTAAAACAGATGTATTTCTAGGTTTAAAAGTGGAAGTACAAAAGGAGGACACAATTGTTTAAAATTTAACAAGGGTCATTCAGGTCAAACCTACTAAATGAAAGACAGAGTGATCATTTTTATTTGAACAGTGATAAGTCGATCAAAATTATAATCTGGACTGTTATTCTGTGGAGCATTTAGCTGAATGTTATGATTAATTACTTCTCCATTCATGTAAGATACAGCTTCTTCTCGCATGATAGTATCTTCCACAAAACGAACATGTCTTTGCAAGAATCAGATGGTGATATTTCAACGGCGTGAAAAATCCATTTCAACGAATTGATGTTTGACTTTCATCTTGTAGGGGCGGAAATGCTGGTCATGTTTTGTAATTCGATTGATTGAAAAATTTGAGATATTTAATCCATTTCTACCACCAGAAACATTTATATTTTTTTGAAGGAGTCACAGAAAAAAATTGTTTTTGTCTTCGTGCTGTCCTCATACGGTCTGCACCATCTTCGTTAAAATTTAAAAATTTGCTTTCCTTTATGTACTTTAACTAATTTCTCCAGATTGTCAATAATAAAAGGGTAAATTATTTAATATTCTTAATACCTAGAAATAAATATGTTTTATAAATAGGATTACTGTCCATTGAATATATTTTAAGTGTTTGAACTTACTACACTGTCCGTTTGCTGACCATTTGCACCACCCATCAATTAAGTCGTAATAATTTTCACAAAAAAAATTATGAAAATTTAACTGTGGATGGAAAGGGGCCCAAGAGACAAAATGTTACTTGAAAGAAAACTGTACTTTCTATGGTTGTTGAGATATACGATTTTAAAGTTTGGTACAATTTTTGTCGTTCACCCTTTATATGTTTATATTTATTCATCCGTATTTAAATTTAGTCTTAAATAGAGATATAAACAGAAATAAAATTAGCAGACATTGCCAGAATATATAATCATCGGTTAATAAATTATTCCCATCAAATTTATATATTTTGGGTTACACGAAAATACACTTTGTAAATTATTCATGTACTAATCATAACATCAATTTTCTAAAAAATTGATCTATATTGTTTGGTTTTACCCATCATTTTCCTATTAAAACATTGCAGGATTCCTGTATATTTTGTCCTATAGTTGAAATAAAAGTACTACCTCACAAATTAATCAAATTTTGTTTATTTTAGGACGAAGCTACAGCTTCTATAATCTTTTTATTTACTGACACCCAATTTCTAAATTACAGTAGAACTCTTCTATAATTAAATATTGCATAGTGTTTGTAGTATCTTGAGTAATGAGGTAGCCTTTATACTGAATAATTTTTGAAGAGTCTGCCATATAAAATTAATGGCAGAAAAACTGATGGTAATTTAATGGCAGACAGAGGGAAATTTGTTCACTATAAAAGCTACTTCCTTACTCAGGAAACTACATTCACTATACAGGATTTCACTATAGAGGAGTTCTACTGTACACAAAAATATGTTAGATAGAGAAAACAATTATTTTTCAAACTTTCACAGTAGCAAATTATTTTTTTAGCAAAGGAACAAAATAAGAAAGTTCATTCGATTTCTCTTCTATGAGTATAGATCAATTATATTCAAATATTCACAAAAAAGCATAGCAGCTCTAGTGGTAACATTATATATATTATAATTATGGAAACGATTACTAATTTTGCTATAATTAGAAACATGTCCACGGATATTATAACAAATAATATAGTATGTTTTAAATCGTGATATACTAATTTAGTAAAGTTGTATTCTTATCCAACTAAAATAATAAATATTTACCAATGAAAAATATACTATACATCGCGTAGCAAGTTAGGGTTCATTATTATTCAAATAAAACAAACAGTAAACATTTTAATTCATTCCCTTGGGAAAATGGGACCATTCTCCGCCGGACCTTTCCCCGCATGAATTTTTTCCCGTCGGACTTTTCCGCTTCAGAAATTTTCCCGCCGGACTTTTCCATCCGAACTTTTCCCCGCCAAACTTTTTAAATTTAAAATCTTGGCAATAACTTAATATTGTTATTTTAAATTTAATTTTCAAAAAAAAAAAATTTGACTGAAAAATCCGTTGTCACGAAATTGTATGCCGAAGACTGACGTCACCTTTTTTTGGATCATTTCTTCTTTAATATTATTGTCGCATGGGAATAGGTTACTAGTTGCCTGGAAATGGGTCACCACCAACTCGTTCAACCGAACCCGTTTTGTATTGGTTACTCCTCGATAATTAGTTTTCATTGGAGAATTTTGGAGAAAATGTACGGCAATATATATAAATTGTTCTGAAACCTGACTGCGTGAAAAGTCTTGATTTAGGGATTTCTGTACTCTAGTCCGGCGGGGAAAAGTCGTGCGGTGAATACTGGCGGGGGAGAGTCCTTGTGCAAGTTTTTCTATTCATTCTGTATAAGGGGAAGTTTCAATTATCAGATGCGAATTAAAAACAGGATGAAAATTGAGGGACAAATGCAGTACTGTCTAAAATATTAGAATTACTTTAATACTCACATTTCAATGTAATTTTTAAATGATAGCCTATTGAAAATTTTACCCAGTATTTAAATTGCATCTATTATAATTTAAGCTTGTCCCATCATTAATGGTTTCGCTTGAATAAAAATTGTAAACGAGAGTGTTTAATATTTAATCCGTTTAATATTTTGCGTATCAAATTATTGTACTTTTTATCAATTATTTCGAATGCCATAACTAATATAATTATTTTATCTACACCACGTGTGTTATCTCAATTGAAATAATAAGAAAACTTTAACTAACAGTAATCACTCATTTCAGTTACAATAATTTATTCGAAGTACATTGGCGCAATATGAATGAATTCATTATAGCGTTCGAAAGAGCATCCATACGATATTCATGATCATTTACTTATAATTATTCAAATGCATAATTATATATGTTCAAAGGAGGCGGAGAATTCCATCTGATGTTAATTTGTGACCTTTCAAAACTCCCTTCAGATCTATAGAAAATGTATCCTAACAGAATTATCTTTCGATCCGTCAATTATATTCATTTAACGATATGTAAACAATTATATATTTTAGCTATTGGAAAGGCCTTGTCTGATTGTAGTTGGCCGTGTCCCGTTCAATCCTAGGCCATCAAATCCTGTCAAATATCATTCCTGCATTCGGGAAAACGTATCAGTACCTTCTTTGAAGATTGCAGACACGCTAATAAAGGCAGCACCGCAAATTTACAAGAATTAGATTATGAAAGCTGCCAAATTTGGTTATGTTATGCAAATGTGGTGGTGATAATGCAGCAGCTTGACAAGACGAATGAACAATAGTTCAGATTTTCTATTTTGAACTCATCTCTAAGAGAAAAAAATTCATGAGAAACGAGAAATTTAATTTCATTTACTTTAGCTTAACTTAAACAACTTACATATTTCACGAATAAATTAGTAAAGTCTAGCTCATTTATAGTGATTGTAGTCCTTCAAATTTACTTTAGTATGCCATAAAATAGCCTTTAGTTTTAGAAAACTGTTTGCTATTTATGGAAGACTAAAGGAAATTTGTTCACTATACGTGGTAGCTCCTTACTCAGTACTCTTACATTTACTATAGAGGAGCTGTACTAATAATTTTAGTATAAATTTTACCTAACTGCTTAAAACCTAAGCAAAGGATATATTGGAATATCAAGCAGATATATTCTCATTAAAGCAACATAGAGCTTCGGAAAGATATAATCGAAGATTGTCAGCTTTAAATCTGCGATTATATACGATAATGAAAGGGTCACCTATCAACGACGGTATATGATTCAACCAAAATTTAGTTGTCACTGTATTATGAATAGAATTCACTTATAGAGGGTCGTTGGATTTGTTCCCGTCAGAAAATCTTCAATGTACATGATAAATTACAATAAAATACAACAAATATTTAACTTAATTGACATTAACGGAGGATCTAATATCAATTATTTTATACCATACCGACATGAAGAGTTTCCCCTAAAATTGGTCAAGAGATTGCCAGCAAATTGACAAGAGTTGGTAAGCGTATTACCTTGATTTGATTCCATCCTGATCATGTCCTATTAGGTATCTTCAATTTAGATGGGAAACTCGTGTCATATAATTCATCTATTGTTTAAGCTATTTTTGAATTATTTCTTTGGATTTGGCATGACACTATAGGAACAAAAATATGGGTGTATAAAAAAGGAAATTATTCATCTGTCAAATTGTGTTTCATTTTGGGATAAATTAATTGACGAATTAAACACTTCTAAATTTTCAAATTCTATATTAATTTATTGAACAATTTCGTTTTATATATTTAATTTCTAACAGTTTCTATTACTTCAAGATATGTTTTTTTTATTGAAAACTTCTTCATACTAAATATTAATTTTAATTTACGCATATTTTATAAAGTTTTCCATATGTTTATAATTTTCATATATTTTAAATTTCCTATATTTTTAATACATTTTAAATAAATGTACTGTGTGTCATATTTATTATATATTACATATAAAATGCGTTCACATATTTCTTTTAATATATAATGATGAATTATATTAGTGCTCACAAGAATTGTTTTCCAATTCCATTTCAGAAATCGCAAGGCGTCTCCCAAGCTGGCAAATTCTTCCCTCCTCATAAACCAATATCAGAATGATATATACAGCAAGAGCACGAGTCCGAGGTTCGATAAATCTATACCGCAAAATATTACTGTCCAGCAAGGTCAGACGGCCATACTTTCCTGCCGAGTCCTCAATTTAGCAGAGAAAACCGTGAGTGAAAAACTCATCTCCCGTAATTTATGATTTTCTTGCAAACAACGTGTCATTCTCTTCTATTTTTAATGATCTGTCTAGTGGAATTTGTTAAAAACAGAAAAACGTTACTAAATTATGTGATAGTTTATGAAGAAGGAATTAAGTAAACATCTAAATGAGATATGTGGCCTTTAGTAGATTCACAATTATTATATTAGATTCACAATTATTAGCTTTAATTAACAGTTTTATAATTTTAATCACATAATTTGATTTTTTATGAAAATTAGTAGCATATAAATTATGCTGCCAGAAATTAAAATATTCATTAAAAAAGTTTGTAAATTTTTCATTACTTAATAAAAAAACATTATATAATAAATTAATTAATATAGAATATCATCTTCTATAAAGAATTTTTTCTTCTTGTTTGTAATGGAAAATTATCGTATTAAAAATATATACAAAAATTATCTATTATTTCGAACAAAATAAAAATAGTCATAATTTGTTATCAACTCCAGGTTTCCTGGATCAGTCTTCACAATCTTCATGTACTGACGGTAGACAAGTACAAGTACAGTACGGACCAGAGGGTGTCAGTGGTCCACAATGAGGCCAGTCAGGAGTGGGTCCTCCGTATCCGAGTAGCGGAGAGGGCCGATGCTGGACACTACGAGTGCCAGATATCGACCAAACCGGTCATGAGTTACATTGTACATCTCAATGTTATTGGTGAGTGTTTGTAGCGATAGGAAGTAGCCAGGGAGAAAATTATGACATTTTTGATTACTTTTGGTTTTGTTTGAAAGTAGTTTTGTTTTAAATACCCCCTAATGAAAATTTGTCGACGAAACGTCTTTTCGATAAAGTGTCTTGTCGACGAAACGTCCTGGCGACGAAATTTCTGTCGACGAAATGTCCAGGCGACGAAATTTCTGTCGATGAAATGCCTGTCGACGAAACGTCTGTCGACAAAACGTTAGCCTACTTCGACTATTAATTTACTCAGTGAGAATATTTTTAGTACATCCTGAATTCTAGCAACAAATATCGAAGCTGATGAAATGATATTTTCTATTCAAAATTCAATATTTCATTAAACTGTTCGGATACATTTAGATATAAAAAGAAAATAGGCTAGAAATTGTAATTAAATTTCAAATATTGAGTTCTTCTCAAAATGTTTAAACATCTGTTACCTAAATATCTATTAAATGAGTGACATTTAATTAGTTCGTGCTTGTCCAATATTTTAATAAATATAATTATAACTTAACAGCACATATTATATTTTGGTTATAGAATATTAATTAACTGATATTCATAATTATTCAATAAATTAATAATCATATATACACTGCACTTTTTACTGTTTAAAAAAATCTCTAAATCCATAATATCAGTTTTCATGACATTTTGAGATAACTTGCATTTCTTACATCATTTAACTACCAATTCAGTATACCTACATGTATAGTGTTTGAGCAAATTGTGTGTAATTCATATCATTATTTTCTACACTCAGTGAAATATCAAATTCTTATTAAAATCATTTTATTCCTGTTCGATACATTTACATAGATTTACTAAGAACAGGAACATGATTGTATCGGATATTATGGAAATTTTGTCTTGTGAATTTATATACATATACATGTAGATATATAATTGAATCATGTAGTGATTTTAGTGTCCTCGGTATAGAAGTAGCCTGTATAGTGAACAAATTTTCATTAGTTTAAAAAAACTGATGCCCTTTTTATAACAGCCCTAAGAAAATTTGTTCAGTATAGATGCTACTTCTTTATTCAGGATACTAGAATTACTCTACAGTATTTCTTAATAGAATAGTTCTACTGTATCTTATTTATTAGAAACCATTGCAATATTGACAATTCACTTCTTCACTGCAGATGATTTTATCAGTTTGATGACTCAGGTCCATTCTACTGCAAAACTCTAATCTGATATGCAACATCTCTATGTTTCTCCCCCCAGTTCCTCAAGCGCAAATCATCAACTCCCCTGATGTTCATGTACACCAGGGCTCTCTCATCAACTTAACTTGCATAGTTTACCATGGAACAGACAGGCCCGTCTATGTATATTGGTACCATGGATCTAAGGTGAGAATGCTCAGAACATTGCATTATCCAATGATTAAAGGATAGGGGGAGTAATGTATCCAACATTTTAGGCGTATTCTATTAAAGTTATATCGGGTAAAGGTAAAGGATCTATCCAATATTTGGGCGTATACGCCTATAGCTACCAAGAACTCAGACCCGTTAGACAAGTCTAATTAAGCTTTTTCAAACAGAATATCTCCCTAAGTAAAGGATTCAATCGACGATATACCCTTTACTCATAAATGTTGGATCTATTTTCCATCAAATTTTCCCGTCAATTATCGACATTGAAGAGTAATTTCGAGTTATAGATCACGCATGAATGGTCTGCTCAATTTCAATAATAGATCACCGCATTCATTTATTGCATGTAATTCGTCTGATGTATCGCTATGTCAATTAACCAATTAGGTTTTTGTACTCGCATTAGTATTTTGTATGAAGCTACTGTCATATCATTTTACTCACATCAACATTTAAGAAAGGAAAATACTATTTGTATATCTTATTCAAAATAAATCGAATTCTTGATTTTTTAGGTCTATATAATTAATTTGTATCATGAAATATTAATCTATATTCAAGCCGTATTTGTTGCAAATTTAATTACATTTTCATATTCTTTTCTCATAAATTTTTTATAGTACATCGAAGAATTTTTAAAATAAGTTCTATATGAATATTTTCTATTTATTTATCATATATTATAAATTAATAAATACTTCAACATAGATAATAATCAATAAGATGACACTCCATTTGTTATTTTTCTCTGTTGAATTAATGACCATTTTCAACTCCAATAGCCATATAGCCATTCAATTTATAATAGCTTCAGAAACTCTTTTGATGTGCCGTCATTTAAATCAATCACTACTTTCGATGTCCCGATTGTAACTTCATAATAATGGTATAGGTCATGCTATGTAGGGCATTGGAGTGAAATTTAATTACTTTATCTATGAATTGAGTGGTTAAAGAGAATTCGATTCCCATCGCACTTTATAATAGGGGTTGCAATACCTCTGTTTAATATGTTAATTAATTTATTCTATGATATAATATATCGAGCTGTAAGTATTAAAATTTAAATTTTTCCAAATATTTATTAGAAAACTTAATATGTTTCTTAATGACACTTCAACTGAATAAGTTATTCATATTCCACTTTATAATGTCTATATTACACTATCGCTAGAATATAAAATTGATTTGTAATTTTATTAATTCATCCATCCAGCTGAAGCCGTAACGATTATTATCCCACATCAAACAGCGAACTGTTCATTTGTCACCGATTTAGCGAGTTAATTTGACTAATAATAGGCCTGGCCTCATGGTTAATTCCATCAAGAAAATACATTTGTTCAAACAAAGCGTGCGATATAGTGGTTGGTATTATACATTCTATATCGTTATAAATGGCAATAAAGCACCTCGGCAAAGACTGTCATTTGCCTTGTAGCGAGTAAATCTATAACACACGGATAATATTGGATGAAAAATGACCACTGGTCACGAAAACAGAGGGCACAAAAACATCTGAGGCCGAGTGTGTCGATATTAAAGGGAGGCTTCTATATTAGACATGTTAATGTGCTGCGTACCTATAACTTATAAGAGGAAAAAATGTGTAAAAAGGTACGAGGTAGGGAGAGGTAGTGATATGCAGCATCTATAATTAGGACATATATTATGGTGCCTGTGCAGCCAAAGGGGAGTATATCCCTAATGATATTTTTACAGTTTACGAATATCACATTTATGAATCTTACATTCACGAAAAGAAACTCTACTGATTGAAATACTTGAAGATATTCTTAAAATGGTGAGATTTGAAAATATTAGAAAAATAAAAAACTGGGATTTGTGAAATCATACGGATACTATTTTCTACGTTAGTATACATTATTTCTATTCTGTCATTTTTATTACTACTAACTAAGAAACTTTTTTTCCTTTGAATTTTGTGAGAGTTTGATATTACTCATGGGATTACTTAATATTTATGGCATTTATGTTCATTTTCAATAATACTAAAATCTTTTCAAAGACCTTTGATCTTCAAAAAATATTATATAATTGTTTTTGTTATTATCATTGTATACATAAATATACACCAACAATCGATATTGCATATTTTCCAGGATGAAGTGAATAGCTTTGATAATGTTCCTTAATCGAAATAGTTTATATAATGACAATTGTTATTATTTTTATACTTTAATACTGTCTCTCCGATAGAGTCTATTTTCCTTTCCTATCCTCGTAATATAGAGAAATTGGTTTTTCTATCCTTTCTCGAAATGTTTCCTCGGTATATTTTCGTGATTGGTATGGTTATATTAAGCCGTTCTCTCTTTTCAATTTCCAAATACTTCATTTCATTTTCCTCTTCAATAAACAGCTGATGGAGTACGAAGGAGACAGGGACGGAGTGACGGTACTGACGGAGGCAGGCAAGGATACCGTCTCCCACCTCCTGGTTCGGAATGCCACTTTGACAGATACCGGCCAATATACCTGTAAACCATCTAACGGCAGGAAAACTACTATTAATTTACACGTTCTGCAAGGTAAGCTTGGATTCAGTCATAATTTTAATTTTGTTGAAAATTTTGAGAAAATGGTTGGTAACCATTTTGTTTGAATGGTGTCCAATATTTTATGAAAAATTAGCAAAATTCTTTTCCCCAAATTTCCAAAAAACCTATTTCGCTTTTTAATTTTATAAAAATATTTTACAGTTAGGTAGTTAAAGATCGATTCTACTTGTCAATTTTACATTTAGCTTTCGTAAGCATTTGTTGAATTATCAATTCAGGATGAAACTGAAACTGAAATAATTTGGTTTAGTAAAAGAAAATAGAAAAGAAATCGTAATGTTTGATCTTCTCTTTCCAGGTGAATATCAAGCGGCGATGCAGACAAACAGCTCAGAGCGATCTGTAACAACTAGTAATTCTTCAGTAGTACCTCATCCTTTCATAAGCCTGAGCTCTTTAATTGCTCTTATACTCGCCCTAAGTATCATAAGAAGTTCACTCTTGTGATTAACTCAACCTGCAGAATATAGTCCGTGTATATGTGATCATAATAAGCATCACGAGTAGAAGCAAACAAGAACCTACAAAAACTTTTCCGAGAATGCGGCAGTGCGCAATACAACCATCTGTTGTAAAACTAAAGTAGAGAAGTTTATCCTCTTGTGAAGAGTGTGCAGTCCGTTATTATGTAATAAAGTTAGAATTTATGTTTTTGAAATGTCTTGCAAAAGATTATTGTACAGTTTTTCCCTTCACACTTGTAAATGTTTTCAATACTCGTATAACCTGTATATAAAGATAGTTTTCTTTTGTACATAACTATTCAATATAACCAACATGTATTTGAATAAACAGCGCCATTCCTAAAATTGTGTACAGTACGTAAACTTATAAGTCGTAAACATGAAAAGAATAATTGATTGATAAGCCAAATAAGTTTCCTCTCCATCAAGTTCAATATTCTGTCAAACTATCAATTAATTAAAAGTCCAAGCCTACACACTAAGTTTTCTCCTAGCGAAATAAGTACAGATAAATATTCAGGAGGTGATTCGATAAATCATCCTACTCTAGGGAACAAAACTCTCTGAGACGGAAGCAGAAACATTTCCTATATTGATTACTCAATCAGTCACTAATTATTGAAGAAACCGGTGAAGTTTAGTGATTTTTGAGAAGGAAAGACTTGGAAGGAATTGCTTGAGAGGAAGGAATGACTTCTAATTAATGGAGAGAAATGAAGAGCATAGAGTAGAAAAGGTATGGTGAACATTCTTTAGATATTTATTATTATATAGGATTCACAACATAAATATTTATTCTATGTAAGAAAGAATATATAAGTTACTCATTTATTTAATAAGACAGGCATATCATTTTCAATGAAAATCAACATATTTGACTAGATCAGAAATTGTGTTATATTAAAGTTATAATAAAGTTATTAGTATGCGATCAGTGAATTCTATTGTGGTTTATTAGGAATATTTGATGGTGAAATCTGCTATCTAAAATGTAGATATCAGATTTCACTGAATGATATTGAGTAACAGAATATATCGCTCATTAATTTCAATAAATGGTGTATTTAGAGTATACATACTTTTGTCCAGGAATTACTATCCTATACCTTTATTTTATTGTTTACTAACCTATTAAACCAAGAGAGCTTCACTTTGCATAATGTTATGATACATTTTAACTTGATGAGTCTGAATTTCATATTATCGATGTATAGGGCTAAAGAAAATGATTTCACCATTCATGTCACTAATATGCTTTAAAAAATCATAAATCCCGGAAATATTGACTGAAATAATTAAAAAGAATTGAATCGTTCTAAACCAGTGGCATATAGTATTCGATACCATTTCCTTTCGTCTATGATATTCTTAATATTTGTGATTTAAAAAGCTTATTGTCATAACCCTACTAATAACTATTATAATTAAAGCGATGTATTGATTGAAAACTGTTCTTAGCTCATCAGAGTGTGCCATAAAGTCTATGAGCCAAATTGCCTGATGCCATTTTTTAACGATATTAATTACTGGAAATGAACCCTGATGCTACAGGAACCAATAGATAATATTTATAGCGAAGATAACCAGAGATAAAGTTAGATACGGTGGACCTGATAAGATAAAAGGGATCTTACACAAATTTCTACGAAATCTTAATAGTTTTATTAACAGTTAAACAATTAATGAAAGTAATGAAATAATACATTCATTAATTATGATGTCCGAGATGAAATGATGTTTAATTTCAATGAAATCTCAGGAGAAAATTATATTAAAATGAACTATTTGCACATTATTCGATTGCATAAGTTATGAATTTGTGGTGACATAAGAAATATTTTATAATTTTCATTCGCATTACCAAAGTGCAGTGTCAATCATATTCAATAGGCTATAATAAATCATTTAAAGGTAAATATCAGAAGATATTGAAAAGTTAGAGCATGGCCTCCACTTCCTTACAATGTTAGTGGTTAAATATTCAGCAGTCACCTTACAAAAGATTCCATCAAGAAAAGTGCTGGATAAAATATTTAACAAGAACGAAGGGAGCTTTTCCATGACACTATTCAAGTAACTTCTGCAATTTACTTGCATATAATAGGAGGTAGAACCTTTTATAATGGACCCCTCACTGCGGTTTGCATCTCTAATAGAATATAAATAATTGTGTGGAAAAGTTAAACTGGCTTATCTATAGGAGTGCTCTGAAAATTATTTATTCAACCATTAAGTCCCTTACAGGTTGTGAGAAGAGTAGGGAATAAATTAACTGTAGATGTTAGTTTTATAATATAAAGGTGATTGAAGAATAAGCATCCGGGTTTTATTTTTGACCATTTTTTTTATAATTGATGGTACACCATTATTCACTACCACAAATTGAAATGGATTTTTCACTTAATAGAGAAGGAGATTATCTTTCATAATAAACAAAAAATTATATAGTTCAGAAAATATTACCATCCAATCTGGTTTCCGTTTTTTAGAATTACCCCGTTCATATAAGTACCAAAATGTTTAATAAAGAATTAGGTTAATTAAAATCTTCAAATTCCAACAAAGAAACAGATATTTAAAGAACTCAGGAAGGCGATACGTATTTTCATCAGAATTTTAGAAATCCAAGGAATTTGTGCACATTTTTTCTCGGTGTCGCCCGTAATCTATGGTAGCTTTATCTGCAACATTCTTGTTCTTTATTTCTCCTCTACATTCCACTCATGACATTGCGCCAAATAGAAGGGCACATTACATTGAAATCTGTGTTAGAAGGATTCCAGCCTGGTTCTCTTCAAAGGATAACCCCATTTAGGAGTTAGGGCACGTGTGCAGCAAAAAAGATGTGCCAGATATCGGGTGTGATACTCTCACTCAATTTATACGCTGCCTAAACTGTTCAAAATCCTAATTTCAAAATCTCCTGGAAATCATTGGTGAGAAACCGTCCAGTCATTGAACAATCAATGATAGTTATATTTGATGATTATTAATAATACTTTTGATTATGTGAACCTGACATTTTCTTTGGTGAAATTGTTTGTGAATTTTTTTTTCATTAATCATTAACTCTGAAGTGGATATTGAATATAAACTTGCTTTAAAAAACCACATGAACATTTATATTTTGTTTTACGTTTTTATTCTCTACTAATACATACGCTTAGGAAAATTAAAAAGAAAGTATGGTAGAAAGATAAGTTGGGTCTGACATAATCTTTGGTGCCGTACATTAACTTCATCTCTGGAAAATCTACTAATATTTATTTCTATTTGAATCATCATTTCCGTCTTGGTTATTTTAATTATGTAATAACTTTATATTGACTACTAAAATAGATAATTTATCCATTGAATTTAGTTATGAAAATTTAAACAGATTATTCGAATGATTATTCTCCATAATGATTATAATTTATAATATGTATCCACATTCATTAAGTACCTTAAATCCAAATTATTTAATATTGACATAAGTATGATGAAATTATCTGAATGAATGAATAAATAATTGAATTTGTTAATCCAGTCAGAATATTCTTCATACAAATTGAATCAAATAGAACAAACATCATTCAGTGGAGTAATTAATGTAAATATGTAATAAATAGGGTTGTGACAATATGCTTTTAGAATTATAGATCCTATAAATATTATAGACGGAGAAAATTAAACAGTATTAGAACGTTTTAAACCAGCGGTATATAGAATTCGATACCATTTCACTTCGTTTGTGATATTTTTAAGATCTATGAATTTTCAAGCATATTGTCACAACCCTAGTAATAAATTAGAAATTATTCTGGTTTTGATATAATGTGACATATCAAAATTAAATACTTTAGTATCTTACTTGATTGATATTATATTTATAATGATATTTAATTGTTTAAATTTATTGTAAAAAGTAATTACTTATTTAAAAGAAAAATGAAAATATATTGCAACTGTAAATATTAGTGGAGGCGAACTAGAACTCCTTGTCAATTATATCCAGTTAAAATGTTTATGTTGTGAACTGTATAAATATATATTAAAAGATTATCATAGAATATATTGACTATATAACTGTATTTACTTATATGTATCTGTACGTAATGCTAATTGTCAACGCAATGCTTTTTATTTAACCTGTTAAACCTTAGTAAGTACCAAATGAGAGTTAAATTGCCATTATAAAAACGCAATCGAACATCATAATTAATGAGTAAACTCAATAACTTTAATCATAAGTCTCATGAAAAAACTAGAAGTAATTTATAATTTACTGCAAATGATTATCGGATGTTTAGTTATACGTATTATGTTTTGTTTAAACATTGAAAACAAAAAAGTAACAAAGAAGTATAAATTTTAAAAATACATTATATATAATGAAAAACATACGAAACATAAACATATATATAACTTTTTTCAGATATAAATGCTTTTGAGTAGCACGATAGAAATATAGAAAGAAAGCACTGTATAAATTAATATATAATGAAACCTACATAAGAACATTCTATATTCTTTTTAATTAATTTTAATTCTTTATTTCGGATGTATTTACTTAAGAAATTCATGATATTTATTTTCCATTAGAATAACAGAAGAGATATCACTTCTACACACCCATTAGAGAGAGAAAATTAAAGGAAAAAGAAAGAGAATATATTTAAGGGTTATTAATGAATGCATTTGAATTTATTTATTTACAACGTTAGAATCGAAAAATGAACCCAAAGAAGAGTTTCAACAACATTATATATGGAGTTAATTTTAATGCTACAAAAGGGGAATGGACAAAAGGAAATAAATGATTGAAGATAACTGATTTCAATCCTATGATATACCAGCAGAGAAAAGAGTCATAAGAGTAGGTTAATAACATAAGTATATGTAGTTGAAATAGTAGGGAGAATAGATTGATAATAAGAGGTCTTGGATCTTTTCTGTTGGCTGGGTGCATTTGAAAATAATGGAAATAAAAAAATATAGTGGTATCATAATTACTAACTAGCGCATATGAAAAAATAGCAATATATCATAGAAATATACTTCTATCATAACCAATTGATTACATACTGATAACCAATTGATAACTATCTAACAGTAATTATTTGGTAATTATATAATATATAGTTATTAATTGTTTACAAATATATAATTCCAAATCTTCGTCATCAAGGAAAGGTATTCTCATAAAGCAGAGGTCATTAAATAACAACGCATATCCATGATATAATATTGAATTAATTTCATTATTTTCAAATGCGCCCAGCAAACAGATAAGATCCGAGGTCTTGTAATGTAATAATAAATATTTTATTAAATAAATCAATTCAAATAATCATACCTAATTGTTCATATTATTTATATTACATTAATACATATACAGATGTTAAGATTTAGCGTAATTAAATGTAATTTATACTTGTACGTATGGCTGCAAACTCTGTGTAATTATTATTCTACAAGGCACATCTATTCTATTATCTATATTTAATTCGATTACTTGACTTCTAATTACCTTATTTCGAACCAAAATCAAAATCCACTGAGTGTATAACCAATATAGGTAGAATTTGACGTCTGATTCACAAGTTACACGTACAAGGTAAGTCTCTGATAATGTGGCCTATCTTCAGCTTCTCCGGATTTGAAGCCATTGAACAAAGCTGGTCCATTGTGAGGGGCAAAGTTTATGAGTGAGGAATGTAGTTAACTTCTGAGGGGAGCAGAGAGATAAGATCCAATGTGATGATATGCCTCCTCTGTCTGCTCTCAAATTAGTACTCTAACTAAGTATTCCCATATAGGAACATATATATGTATGTATTCCAATGAATAGAAATAACAATATCCCTTACAAGAAGGATTTATTCTTGGGGTTTTCCCTTAATATCTCAGGAATAAATCCTTCATACCTTGTATATTTTCATAATATCCCAAGAAAAAATAATTTTTGTCTGGGATATTCCCATAATATACCAGGATAAATCCTTCTTACCTGAGATTTTCGGATAATAATAAATACATATCGGGTAATAATTGATCGAACATTGTGAGTGCCTTAGTGTTGTTAAATAGATTCTTTACCCAATATGACTAAGAAAAAAAAAATTAATGTTGGACAAAACATTTATTGGAAAAGGATTCACTTCTAGATTTGAAATATATTTTATTGTCTCATAAAAAATTATTGCAGTCTAAAAAATAATATTGAAATATGAAAGGCCGAAATGTGTACCACAGATGATAAATTGTATAAAATTGGAAAAAAAACATATTTCAGTATAGAAAAAAATATTCAAGATTGTTTTGAAAAATATTATTGTGCAATATAACATAGATAGGTACCACATAAAAATAGTGATCGTACACTATTTTTGAAGGAATTTCCAATAACCCAGAATATTCCTCGTGTAAAAATTAATCCAATGATTTTCCTCTGAATTTAAGTGATCTCATCCTTTCAATAGGCTTCTGAAATTAAATCTCATGAACTTCAAGACCTACAATTCCATTCGTAGGATTATGGCAAAAGTTACACATTCTTATCACTTTAACTTTTAATAGAAAGAATATTTTGGAAAATTCGAACTTTTGGTTCGAGACGATAATAGAGTGGTAAGTTGATTATTTTTATGGGAAATGAATGGATTATAATTATAGTTAAGGATTTATGAAAAATGTTTTAATTGATTGATGATGCCAATTCTTTTCCTTTTCTTGTTCGACATCATCAATAGCAGATATATTATATACATTTGTTAGTTAAACTAATTGTAATTGATTTGTTAGATAGATCTACTTGTAAATAGGTTAATCTCCCGAATGGGAGTGAATTTGAAGAGAAAAAGCAATTATAAGTAGAGGGTTACTTTTTAAAATCAATTTTGTTGCAGTTTTTGGCTGATTATTAGAAAGAAATTTGACCTATTTTAATCAACAGAACTAGCAATTTTAAATTAGAAAAAATGAAAAATATTCCCCTAAATATTTTTTGGTAATTTTGAAATATCATTTTCAAAATATCATAAAAAATATTCTTATTTAATCGTTGACATTAGTATTATCTGCGATTTGAGACTAAGAACAAGGAAATTGAAATAAAATTAAAAGAGGTGTGAAAAATTATACAATAAAATCCATTTTTTGAAAAACTATACAAATATCAATACCCATTCTATCGAATAAATGAAAGTTTCTTATAATTCAATTTTACCTATCATATCAAAATTCACTCACATTGCATGGACTGTGAATAAGAAAAAACAGCTTGAAACACTAAATAAAGATGAATCCTTCCATAAATCAAAGCTTGCTACTGAAATTTAATGTAATGATAGACTAAAATATAATGAACTCATTTATGCAGAAATAATTAGATAATGTGACATTATATAATTTTCTCTCTATACACTCTCCTTAATTAGTATATCGTATCTGTTGAATGAAATCAATTTATTACACCTTAAGACAACTTTACCAGATATTGCACACTTTTACGAGTATTATGATTTTGTTATTATTTCCGAAAAAGCAGACTACAAAGACTAACCACTTGTCAGTCAAAATGAAATGATATGTTATTTCCTTCAGATAAGCATTATGAAGATTAGGTGCTTTAGAGGCCTCTAACTTTGTCTAGATTTCCAGTATTTCCTTTTTTATTCATTTTCAAAATATTTCTATTAATGGGAATACTTTTTGTATATTATTTGAAATCAAACATTTGCTTTTGGAAAATCATATTTTTATTGATTATTTTCATGACAAAGATATCTGCTTTTGCCCTCGGTATATTAATAGTTTAATACAGTGTAATTGTAGCTAAATGTGTGCACAATAATGAATTAAAAATAATGGTGTATCCCGTACGGGATACATTCCCGCTATATAAAGACTGAAAATGTTATTTAAACAGATATCTCCTAATTGAATATCCACTTTAGCTCTCAAACTAACTTTATTGATTAAAATATACAATTTGCATTAGGAAACTATGTAATGCAGTGGAAGTAAACGGTATGTTGAAATAAAGGGACTCAAACAAATTAGATTTGCAATTTTGACATTCTGGGTGAATTCAATTATTTTCCATACCAAACCTTTTCAGATATGTGTCGAATATGGGATAAAATTGTACATTGTATTATAAATCTAATTCAATGTTGAATATTATTTCACCTCTACTCCCATATAATAATAATGACATTAATAATTAAATTTCACTTTCACTTTAAAAGCATAAATTAAATTTAAATATTTTCCTCTTTTACTCTATGGGCTTGTCACACTAGCGTGAAACTAAATGAAACTGTATGGATAATGCTTTTAATTTATGAGAAGTAATATGCAATAAAATCAAGTCCTCATATAATATCATTACCTTCGCAGAATGCGGAAAGGTTATATTATAGACGGCATTTATTTATTGATTTGATTATGTATTTATCATCTTGTTATTCGCTTAACTGAAAAATTGTTCGACTAAATTTCCTGAAATTTGGTGAAACGATTGGTCAATGTCTAGTGACCTTTTGGTAAAATTTTAGCAGTAACCCAGTCAAAGGTCAAGGTCATGGTCATTTTATAACTCAAAAAGTATTGAACCATAGTGCATGAAACTTGGTGGGACGATTGGTCAATATACAGGAACCACTTTGTTAGATTTTTGTGAGGTCAAAGCCATTAATAGCTCAATAACTAACAAAGTATTCTAACAAATTGTCTTAAATTAGATAGGACGATTAGTCAATTTACAGGAAACATCTGGTAGAATTTTGGGAGCGATATGGCAAAGGTCAAGGTCATTTACAACTCAAAACTCAAAAGTATTGAACCATATTGCATGAAACTTGGTGGGATGATTGGTTATTATCCAGTTACCAGTTTATTAGATTTTGGGAGAGAACGGGTCAAAGCGGCGACGAAGGTATGCGCTCTAGCGAGTGCACGTAATCTAGTTACTTATGTTATGCAATCGGACTAATTGGACTTATTAGCATCACTGGGAAGTAATAATTTATTCACAGATTTATAAAGATTAAAGAATATTTCCACTACATAAATATAGAATTTCTCAAAGTTATCATACATAATTTGAGATAATACAATACACTGTTAACTAAATTTAACAAATGTATATTGGTTATTGCCTGACCCTACACTGATGAATAAAGAAAGATTTAATGTTTTTTTAATGAATTTAATGACTTTATATCATTTATATAGACAGGTAAAGAGTGTCCAGCTTCAGCTGAATAGTACACACTGTGTTTAGTTTAATATTAATCTACGCAAGTTTACAATGAGGTTATTGTAGTATATAGTATACAGTAGCACAGGCAAACTATAATATTATGTTTCAAACGCTTGGAGCCGCTGTTTGAGTGCATTGAACTTTGTTCATCCTTTGTTAATATTAATGGGAGCAATTTCAGTAGTCTTGTTCTAAGTGCATCATGCTGGAATGTTGAGACAGTAAAGTGCATTGCACTGAAACAATTACATTACAAGCTTTTGAAGCATATAATTTAGTATATCATAATTTTTAAGAGCCATGTTTTGTGACATGGCTTATAGAGTAAAGGTGGGTGTCTCAGATTTTTCCAGAGTAGGATTAAATTGTTAATTTGTACATACGTATAAGGAAATTGGTATCATTTTTTTTATATCATCATTTCTGAAATATATTATATAATTATATTATATAATAATTTATTATATAATTGGCCATTACAGTAGATAATCAAATTTAAATATAGAGAAGTCTAATCGATATTTATCCTAAGTTTAAAATAGTTATTTATTTCATGGTATTTTGCCCAACATATCAAGTAAAATAATCCTGAATTTTATGTCTGAAATTATAATATTTTTTAGAAAAACAATCTGTATTGTCAGCAATCATCAATAATGGAAAATTTTCCCATAACAATTTTTTGGTTGGGATGTTATCAAATTTATTTTCCAATCCTTACGCGTATCCTTACCGTTATCTACCTCCATCCCATATAAAAAAGATCAATAAAAAGAAAGTTTAAATTCAATTCCAGAAAGTTTCCTTTGTCTTCCTGAAGTCGAGTTTCTTCCTGTCTCTAAATCTAAACAAATGAGCTCCGCGTCGCTATTTGGTAATTAACGAACTCAATTCTCAGACTATGCTCTCTCTCTCTCTTCAACAAAGATGGTTTCAAAGGAGTAATCTACGGTAAGAGAACGCCTTGTTCTTTCATGCCACGTCTCATTATTTTCGTAATAGATTACAGTGCATCTCATGTATAGTTTATACTCTTTAAAACTCAAAGGGATCAGTTTAATTATATTATCAGTATTAAGATGGTTGGGGATTATCTTAAATTAATGATTAATTTGAAGTGTTAAGTCTTCTTCTTATAATTTGTTGATTGATAATAATAATATTATTTTAGTGATAGATAGTAGCATTTTATAATTTGGTGTGAATTGATTTACTTTTGCACGGTAATATTACAAAAATATTTTTGATATTATATCAAATTGAAAAATATATCAAAAGTGCGGGTGGATATTAGTTATTAGTTAATATTTGTTATCAACTAAATGGTCAATAATTAGAAACAAACAGATCTGGATTCAGCCAAATGTTCTTTGGCTGAAACAACGGAAGATTCTCCCTCGGGTAAGTCTGGACTTGTTTTCTCCATGTGCTGGCGTAGTCTTGACTTAGGTAGCATCGTGTTTCTACGAATCCAGCGCAGCGAAACAATTTAGGAAGAATTTAAGTTTATTTTTTTATTCAGGGTTTTTTCTTGAAGTTTTTTTTTTGTTTTTAATAATAATTATACTGAAGAGAATAGTAGCTTTAAAATAAAAAAGATATATAATCACAATTATTCCCAAAAAATGAATATATATATAATATTGCAACAAGTACATTAAATAATAATGAAAATAAAAATGCTGCTAGGACGGTTCTTTACTAGACGTTTCGTACCCGGATTTATGTTTACCGGAAGTTTCATTATTAGGACGTTTCGTTGCTAGGACGTTTCGTCACTAGGACGTTTCGTCACTAGGACGTTTCGTCACTAGGACGTTTCGTCACTAGGACGTTTCGTTACTAGGATGTTTCGTCTCTAGGACGTTTCGTTACTAGGACGTTTCGTTACTAGGACTTTTCGTTACTAGGATGTTTCGTTACTAGGACGTTTCGTTACTAGGACGTTTCGATACAAGGATGTTTCGTTTTACTAGGACGCTCCGTCACTAGGACGTTTCGTTACTAGGATGTTTCGTCACTAGTACGTTTCGTTACTAGGATGTTTCGATACTAGGATGTTTCGTCACTAGGACGTTTCGTTTAACTAGGACGCTTCGTCACTAGGATGTTTCGTCACTAGGACGTTTCGTTACTAGGATGTTTCGGTGTACGGCGAATTGCCACTGGGGTAATTACCACTGGGTGAACTGCCACTGGGGGAACTGCCCATTTGGGGGAATTGCCACTGGGTGAACTGCATATGAGAGAGAATTGCCACTTGTTTCCCAGTAAACATTACAATGTTGTGCCAACGTTGGCCCAATTCAGAACGAAACTCTGGGCCAACGCTATCATGCCGGTCTCGGTGTATTAAGCTATATAAGGCCCGACATTGGCCCACCTCACGGATGTTCACCGGCCCAGAACAGTATAACCACGTATAAACGACTTATTGATGCTGGCAATACTTAATGTTACCCATGCCATGCATCTATGGCCAGTACTATTTTCATATAACAGGTGTATTAATTAGATTACGCTTTACAGAACACGTGAAGACAACAGTTAATTCTAACAATGTAGTAACTGTCCTACAAATACATTTTACAGATCAAAGTCAGGAAAAAATAGACCAGTTGCGAATTCAAACTCAAATCTAGGTATATAATTTTATTTACGCTATTTTAACCAAATAATAATATTTCTTTTTGAATTCAAATAGAAAGTACAATTTTCAGTGTGAATAATTATTTCAAACGAAAAAATAACTTTTCATACTAAATATATGAATTAACTAGCGTCCAAGTTCATTTTTATGAATGAAATAAATGGCATTGGCAATTCACCCACATGGGCAGTTCACCAAGCGGCAATTCACCCACATGGGCAGTTCACCAAGTGGCAATTCCCCCACATAGGCAGTTCACCCAGTGGCAATTCCCCCACGTGGGCAGTTCACCCATTGGCAATTCCCCCACGTGGGCAGTTCCCCCGGTGGCAATTCCCCCACATAGGCAGTTCACCCAGTGGCAATCCACCCAGTGGCAATCCACCCAGTGGCAATTCCTCCCGTGGCAACTCCCCTAGAACCGATGTTTCGTCAATAGGACGTTTCGTTTTACTAGGACGCTTCGTCACTAGGACGTTTCGTCACTAGGACGTTTCGTTTTACTAGGACGCTTCGTCACTAGGACGCTTCGTCACTAGGACGCTTCGTCACTAGGACGCTAGGAGGTTTCATTATCAGATTTTTCGTTCCCGAACGAATGATTTTTAAAATTTGAAATGGATTGCATACTGCAAGATATGTACCTACCAATCACATGAATTAATAATATATATTTGAATATTTAGTGAAAGAATTTACCCAATACTGAACCAATTTCCGAAATTTTCGATCATATTATAAATTAGTATTTAATAATTAAAATAAAAAATAAAGTTATATAGTCTTTTCTTACATAGTAGAAAATGATATTTTCATTACATTTTTTCATTAGCTAACTTGTAAATAATTACCAGGTAGTTAGAATTTTTACCTTACGTTTGAACATTTTCGGAAATATTAAAGACAAAAGATTTTCACAAAGTATGTTTTTTACAATCTATAATTGGGTGTACTTCTGATTAATAATCTAGCATAGTTTTAATAATAATCATTAGTATACGAATAATTTTAATATGGGCTTAACGTCTTCTTAGGAACCAAGTCCATATCGCTTAGCTACATCAAAAGGAAATTAAATCGATGACGTAAAAAGGAAATTAGGCAAGTGGCAATGCTCATGGATGCAGAAAAGCTACTAAATTCGAATGCAGTTTCTTATCAAGATATGTGACGAAAAGGCACACGAAAACCGGTGACTGCACTCACGGATTGAAAAAGAAAATGAAAAGGGTAAATAAATGGTAAAAGAACTTTTCTAATCAAAGAAATTAGGTATTGATGGTTAATTTTAATACCTCAGATTATAATCAATATATAACCAGATACTTAGCATAACCAGATACTTAAACCTTATAATTTATAGAAGAAGTAGCCGTTATAGCTTTTTACCTGTTTGATTTTATAATGTATGGGATATGTATAAATTGTTGTCAGCAACCCATTTCAACTTCAAGAAAATCCTTCGTCTGAGTATGAAACGTCCGATAACGAAACGGATCCTAGTAACGAAACGTCCCAGTATGAAACGTCCGGTAACGATATGTCCTAGTAACGAAACGTCCGGGTATGAAACGTACGGTAAGAAAACGTCCGGGTACGAAACGTCCAATAACGAAATGTGAAGTCACAGAAAGAAACATAGTTATTTAAACACAAATAACTTACACTAATGTTGTGTTATGAAACTGTTATGAAATTACACCAAATAGATAAATATGAAGTGTATTTATACTTATTCACGTACGAAATAAAATAATGAATGAATACGAAAGGTGTTCATTGTAATCGTATTATAAATAAAAATATTTTGTAAATTCAAGTGGTGCTTCATTTTACCTCAAATTCTTTAAACAATAATATTTACATAGAATTATACAGTATTTCTCATTGTAAAACAACAAATTTGCCACATAAGGCACCCTACTATTGTTCAATATGAGTTTATTATTTTCAATTACATTTGAATATCTGTAAGTGTTTATCTGAATTCATTTCACCACATGCAGCTCTCGCCTGAAGATTCCACCCTTTGTTCACAAATTGTCCCACTCTAAATAATTATGTCTGTGTGTATTGGTTTGCAGTCAATGGATGCGAAAGGCCCTCCGGACTTTAAAGCAAAACCATGAATATTCATACTTAGAGTTTGCTTTGAGAGCAACATGTGTTGCAAATGCTTCAACTTAACTAATATCATTTAACTGTTTCATGGTATTTGAGAGAATATGATCATAAAAGAGGATTTTAATTCCATTTTCATAAATATGATATAATAGATCAAGTCGCATTTATAGTTGTTTTTCCAATCTTTTTTGTTAATACTATATAATTTTTTCTAATTTCGTTTTTATGGATAGTTCATGTTTTTTTTATACAGGTTAAATATTAACAATATCATTATTCAGATACTTAGTTCAAATGGATTTTTACGGTTGAATAAAACTTAGTTAGATATCGAAACAAAATTTGGTCATTAGAATAAGTATACAGTATATTTTAAAGAATTAGATACATTTCAAAAGTACAATAAACAAGGACTGAAAGTATTTATCAAACACTTGGTGTTTCATATTAAAAAACTCTGCTCATTTTTCGATCACGACTACCACTCGCAGAATGAAATACGCGTTGAGCTTCAATCGTTTGATCTCCATTTTTCCAGTTGAATCCAACAGAAATCTAAAAGATTGACCATTCTCAAGTACATTTTTAACACACAATGCTCGACTATTTCAGCGGTGTATTGAGTGCTTGTTCATTTCCAAAGAAAATACTGCAATCAGCTTTTTTATTGAAAAGCTATGTGACGGAATCTTTGCGGACAGAATTCGATGTAAAACCCTCAGATAAATACAGGCGAAAGTTTGATCAAATTACGCGAATGGCTTTGAATAGAAACGCTTCAATAGTTACACTGAACAAAATTCATAAACTGAATTTGCAATCACAAATTGATTGTAAAATAGAGAGTATTTTGAACTAATCCTACATAGTTACATATTATTAATCAAAATATGTACAGGAAATTTGATACCTAGTGAGAAAATTATAGTGAACTCCAACTAATCATTGATAGCCCGTATTATAGTAACTTTCATGAATTTGATTTTGATAAATAAATTCTATTAAATTATGCATTACAAAACTTGAATAATCTTACTAATGCTGGAAAAAGCTTATAATTTTTTCTTAGCCTGAAAGAAATGAGTATCAGCGGAAATAATAGTTTAACTAATTGGAAGCTACAATAATGAGATGTTTATTTTTAAATAAAATTTTATGCCGTAACTTGTTCACTGTCTTGACATTTATAACTGGTAATATTTTTCATTATCCTCGATTATTGTAAATAATGTACGTATTTAAATTGATTGTAAATTATAATAAAATCAGTCATTATTTCTGGAATTTTCGTTAAAAAAATGTTTCACGAATAATTAAAATTTTGATACAATTATTTTAACATATAGCTATTATAAACGTAAATCGAAAACCGAAGATAAATAATTATTATAACTATCTGTTTGGGGAATAATTCAAACTTTCATTGGAAAACAATTCAGTGTTAGATTTTTATCTATTTATTCAGTTGTCTTCAAGATTTTAAATTCAATTGCAGCTCCTGAACAAAGTTTATAGGAAAACAAAAGTTTTTCATTTTATTGGAGCTCATAACTCTGTTCTGAATTGATTTTTTTTATATTTATAGCCCAAAGTTATCTACTAAATTGTACGTTAAAGTAGACCTGCATCTATGCTGGGACCAGATTTTCAATCTCAATACTTAATTGCTTACTAATATCTTGAATTATTACTTAGGAATCGGATAATTTTTGTACATAAAATTTTCACCTTTTTTAATTTTGAGATATTAACTAATAATTGTGATAAGAGTAATTGGAGCGATCAAAATTGTCTGAATTACAATCAAAAACCAAAAAAAAATACATAATCATCATTTTCTCAAAAACTGATACCAAAATCTACAATACTAAACATAAAAACTGTGCAATTTTTTAAGATTTACATATACTGTGCAAATTTCCTTATACACTGTCCAAAATGGAAATAAATCTGTACACTGGGTTGATCTCCTTAAATAATAAATGATTAACATTGCTGTCGTATTGTACCTTACATTACTTTCAGCTATTAGTGGACAATAAAATCTACTATGTGAATACAGACTGATTTGGAGTGTGAATAAATGAAACATTGACTGAAATCACTGATGGAAGATACTGATTACGGAAACTTCATTCTCGTAACACTTGAAATATGGGTGATAAAAAGAGCGTTTTTTAATTTTAAGCACGTTAATCCTTCCTCTCTGTACAATCTCAGGCAAAATAAAAATAGGCTCTAGTAAATATTAAAAACCATGTATTGGGTCAATACTTTTTAACAATGAATAAGCCTTTTTCCAGAATATTCATCTAATTATATGATCATTTGTTAACCAAGCTGTGAAAATAATGATAATAATTCTTAGATTTCGTTACGTGAATTTACTATACACAGTTACATAATTGAAGACGCACGCAGTCACGTTTGGGCCTTGACCTTGGCCAAATGAATTTTAGTACAACCTACAGATGAATCATTGAGTAATTACTCACGTGCTGATGTGTGAAGGTAGTGAAGGTAGCCACAAGAAATTGGATCACGATTGCTAATGTAGGCAGCATGGCAAGAACACTCATTTCCTCACTGCTACTGATGAGCTTCATTGCATTATGAGAAAATCATTCCCCTGTGGCTTTGATTTACATATTTTACCTCTTCTTAGAGAACGGTGGTAGAAATTCAACAGAAGTGTGTTAATTTATCTCATGTTACTTTACGATTTATAATTAGTACATTTCAAAATAAAATCACGTTATGCTGGACGTGAAATGAGATAATGATTGATTCAAAATTTAAATAACGAATGCCGATATTGAATAGTATGTTAAGACACTTCCGCGCTATAAACCAACCCAAAAATAGATATTTCTGACATGAATCTTTACACCAATTAAAAAGCGCATCTGCATCTCATAGCCTGAAAATTCATACCCTTTCCCGATCATTACAGAAAACAACAAAAATGTTTTTCGATTTTGAATATGTAAAATTGCTATTTTCAGCTTCTGTCATCGGATTTGTCGGTTTTCGCGGGAGGGTCTAATTTATATACATTATCATAAAAAATACTATGTCATATCGGGACTATTAAATGAAGGATCTAACTATTTCTTAGACCATATATTTAACTACTTGTTAATGGATCTATTGAAATATGAACAGCAAATATTAGAAATTATTGTAAATTAAAAGTGAGAAATACATTTTCACCAATACTATATTGCATAATTAAGTTACCAACAACTCGTTAATTCCACGTCCAGACAAATTCTAATATCAGCATTTAAATAATACACTCCGCTCCAAGGACTCAGAAAAATGTTGCTGAATATTTCAGCCAATATTTTGTTCAGCAAGTTATAATGGTCGGTGCTGGAGTTGTCAGCGGAACAGTTTTAGTTCAGATGAATTTTATACAAAGTTTCAAATATCTTTCTTCTGTCCTCAGTGAGAAATTATTCTAACGTAAAACATTTTATAATCTCATGTAAATATTATTTCAAGTCCTGTAGAAGGAACACTCCTTCACGGTGTCTTTTGTGGCAACTTTGAAACTTCCTTAACGGAAAACTGTCAAGTTGCAATTCGTCCTCAGGTCTAATTTTGGGCTCTAATTTTTAGACTTTTCAAGATGGAAAAAGGAAAAAGAAACTACCAAACTACTATAGAAACATTTATACACATAATATGGTCATTCAATTTCTTTTTTATACTACTGATAAATTTACGTTACTTTAAACTATATTGGCAATATCAGGCATTAGTTTATAGTTATTCTCTAGGCACTTAGTTGATAAATATCAAGATATTATTCTGGAAGAAAGTACAAGCATATTCTTTTGAAATGTATCGTCTTGTTTTAATATAAATATTGCATCTGCTTATCTGAAGCATACTGAACATTAATTTTCAGTTGATATAACGGAACTACTTAGAGAGATATTGTGAGAACTGTACTATAGTGAACATTGTTTCAGTTCACGATGACTATCCAAGCCACCAATTATTTATCGGTTCATTCTTTTTCGTAAAAAATTTGTTACCGATGTTATTTCTTCAATATGCACGTTTAGTTTGATATAATTAAAATAGTGATGAAATATAGTTTACCATTTTTCAGTTTCTGGTTGATATTCTTCGAAATAATAATAATACCTGTTGGAACAAAATGATCAGAAAATTATTCTTTTAAGTTGATGAATGTATTCATTTGAAAAATATCTCATTCAAAAAGAATATTCCTAAGATTTATGACTATATGTGCTGTCTACCGTGTCACTAAAATGTTTTAAATTCCATTACAGAAGCACATTTCAAATATGAAATATTTAAACCTTTTCCGTTTTTAGAACATTTCCTCACGAACATTCCAAGCTTTCTCTCTTCATATTGACGAATGATATTTCGAAAATATAATTTCTTCTATTTTCTTCCAAGTTTAATATCATCAAGTTTTTTTCGCTGTATTTAACACATCATATTTTCATCCAATTTGAAATTATCTAAATGTCCTCAAACTTCTATAGACTGAATGTTATTTTAGTTATTCTATTCGAAATCAATCTAAGAATTTAATGTTTACATATAGGCACGCAGTTGCATTATTGGAAACCAAGCAATTCCTTCAAGACAAATTTACAACTTTTTCCGTAGAGTAAACACATTATTTTGAATTTTATTCATTTCTCTATTCTAATGCACACAACAATTTGTGCAGTTTACCAACGAGTTTCATTAAAAAGTTTCAAATCCAATACAGAAATACCATTCAAATATCAAATATTTTACCTTTTTTAGTCATTTCGGAAACTATGTAATGCTGAATAAAAATTATTTACACTTTCAAAAAGTTAATCTAATATTATAATTAACCTCCGAATTTGTTACATTTTTCTTCGCATAATAATACATGTAGAATAATTATTTTTGTGATGATATTTTTATATACAAAAATTTTAATTAAATCTTCACATATTAGTAATAAATCCATAACCATAATGAGCTTGACGTGAGTTTTCTTATCACATCCTTTTTAAACAACTTTATATCTTCCATGTCGTTCCTTTAAATTTATCGGTCTTTCTTGAGTTTGCTCCTACATAAGTACCAAATATATTTTTGTTTTTAAAAGTTTAAAATATTCACGTATCAGCATGAATCACGTAAATTAGGAAATTAATTGTAATGTGGTGACATGTGGCAATGTAGTTATAGGAAGAAACACAGCAGTTGGTACCCGCTAAACACACATCAATCCGTCCATACGTTATCATGGAGAACACTTACACGCGCGAAAAAATACCCTGTTTTCCACCCAATCGCAGCTCTCTCAATTGCCAATGTTTTATATACTTACTAATGTTTTTATTTTACTATAAATTCGGTACACAATAGTTTAGTATAAACACTAACAACTTGTAAAAAGTACGTACCGTAGGTTTATAAATAAAACATGTGTTTTTTAAACACACAGTCAAGCATTCCGATACCTTCTGAACGTCAAACTCATTAGTTTTAATACATATCAATAACTAAAATACTAAATAATAACCATTGATTGATTTCTCCTAACCATTAATTTTAAATTACAATTCACTAAATCAATTATTGCCACTTTCTTTCTCTTTGTATATTTCTATAAACTAACGGTTTTGTAACACCATTATAAGCTCTTCTTCCTTATTATGCATGCTAATGTATAATTAACATGCATAATTATTTTTTTAATTTGCTTATCTGTAATTAATTTTAAAGTAAATTTAGCTTTAATTAGTTTTCCAAAATATTAACTATTTCCTCAAAAATTATTTTTTCATCACTAATTCTTATATTTTAAAATAAAATATAGTCTGATGTTGACCTGTGCTATTTGTATGTAATTCCTTCGTATATTGCATGCCGATCATTATTTTTTTGAAAATAAGAAAAATGAAAATTTTTCTCAGAAGAACCTAAATATTTGAACTATAGCATATCATTATCCTTTAATAAAATTATGAATTAAAAATTTAACACAATGTTATAACGCTGTAAAAAAATCATTCTATCTGAACACATATCATTTTAATATGAAAGTATATGGTATTTTTCGTACCTGTATTTGCTTTATATTTATTAAATTATACTGATGAATGTAGCAGAACCCATTTAGCAGTAGTCGAAAAGTAGGGTCTTAATACAAGTCGTGATTGGTAGACCAATCATTTCCAGAAGTGAGACTGGTTTATTACATACGTTAACACCAACATCCCGAGTACTGTTAATAACTGTACTGTTCCACTTAGCTATATTTTTATCACTCACCTAACAGTACCAAATTTCGAAAACGTTCAGCCGAAGCCATAGAATTGATAGACAATATAGAAAACATATCTTTTTATATGAAACTATAGATAAAGAAATTGTAGCTCTCAAAAACAATAAAACATTTAGTTTTTTTCCCCTCTGCCTCGTTGCCATATCGACGTGAATACGTGAAGAATAAACTTTACATGTACTGAAACAATGCAACTCTGTACTATACCTTATATGTATAAGATATAACAATAAGCTTTACATTCAATTTGATCTAATTGTTCTTTTCTTTTCAGTTAGTTCAAACATATAATTACAAAGTTTCATATATTATTATTAATTAAATCATAGCTTTAAGTTATTGTATCTAATCATTGCCAATAATTATTTTCTATTATTTGTTATTTCCATTATTTATTTTTTCTAAGAGCTTTATTTCGAAATTCGAATTCCTTTAATTCGATATTAGAGTTCATCCATTGCTTCTTTGTTGTATCATTACATCATATGGAAATACAAATAATTGAACAACAAAAACATTTGAATTATGTCTTTTATTATTAATTATTCGATAATTGAATTGATTTCATTCTATAACATGACTACTCATCACACATTGTAATTCTGAATGAAAATTCTATTGTGGTCCCTGTTGAGAAATATTTCCCTTCAAATGATCATCAAAATAGAAAATAAATGAACAAAAATTCATAAATTGAACAATATATCTATTTACAATTACCAAACGCATTTAAATAATGACCACTTTAAAATATTCCACTGTAACTATTGATAACACAAGTGCGATTATTGATTCAAATTACTTATCAATTTGATATGCTTGAATATTGAAGTGGAAAATACAGATTAAATATTATTGAATTAGATTTCATATTGCTGATAAATATTATTTAAGACTGCACTATTTTAATAAGAGTAAGTAATATTATATGTTTCCCTTACTCTAAGAAACCAGAATTCTTGCACGCATGGAAAATAATCAGAGACATGGGTGTATATGCGGTCTCTCTAACCTGAATATAGCATTATATCACTCAATGACAATATTGTTCCTTTCGGCAAGAGAAGGTTATATATATAATCATATGGTAAGAAAGGGGAGGAAGTTATCAGATATAATATGATAAGGGATCTCTTTAAATAATTCCTATTCAATTGTATATGTAACTGACCATCGTATCTATTGCTCTCTAACATATATTGAGCTACGTAAGAGGTACAGAATAATACATAATATTTATACATTCCCTAAGCTTTTAAAATAAACAGCTCTAGCTAAAAAAAATTCTTAAAGAAGAAGTAAAAAATTATGTAAAGACCACTCCTAATTATTATACTGAAATAAATAACGACGAGTTTTTACAATAGAGTATTGGATGTTTCAATCTACTTTGAAAGGTATCTTTATTGGTTCAATTTCAATGTAATATAGTATATTTAACCTATATAAATTGCAACTTATTTTCACCATGGAAAAACAAGTTAATTGCCATAATTATGATAGAATGGTTTGATGGGGAAACGAAGATTGAGAAGTTAATCAACTCATTTTTCTATAACCTCTACATGATACTAACCTCCTTTATAGATAAATAAATATATAATGGCTTCTCAGTGTATATACTAAGTTTAACATTATTTGAGCAGCGCTAATTGACTTCATTTAGAATGACTGTAAATGCAATATTCAGCAAGATCTTGAGTTAATTCACTTAGAGGTTTGCAACATACACAATGTAGACTGCATGTGCTTTATTATTATCATGAGACGTGTGGGAGATATTGGAATATCGACACGGAGTTGAATTAATATAATGCAGTGTCCTCTAT
Organism: Caprella mutica; assembly: GCA_947561585.1. Classification (NCBI taxonomy): domain Eukaryota; kingdom Metazoa; phylum Arthropoda; class Malacostraca; order Amphipoda; family Caprellidae; genus Caprella; species Caprella mutica. The sequence continues at coordinate 246,514 of CANNZV010000763.1, forward strand.
ACTCGATCTTCATGCATAATCCTCATAAAAAATTATTGTGGTATGCATCTACTTTTCGATATTGAGAATATTATCTTTGTAGCTACTATTTATGTCGTATTGTAGATATTATTTAATATTTGATGTTAAATAATATTAGTATATTATACTTCTTTCCCATCTAATCTGTAGTTTATATTTATTTGCTGATTGGTTTATGTATTTGATAGTCAATTTCTCAATCAATTTTATTTAATAGCATGAATTTGTATGTCTTACACATTAAAGTGTAAATTTTTTTTTAAACACTGGAGTGTGTAAATGTACATTTGACAACACACTCAAATGCATATAATTAGCAAACACACAATAAATTATTCAATAGAATGATTCAATCAATTATTTCAATTGATTGAATTCAATTCATTTCAATTCAATTCAATAGAAAAGTATAATTTTATTTGAATTGAACGATACATTCAATTAAGCAATATTATTCCAGCAATATAACAAAGTATGGTTTTATTATTATGTATAAGCCCAATGAGAAATAAACAAATTCCTTTTCCTTATTTTTAAACATATCTATAGATTAAAAAATCAATTATCTATATTTTGAATAAAACCTGGTTTCTTTTATATTTATAATAATCTGATCCATTTCAAATAAATGACATTGACCTTCCATTACTCATTGGGTTAAAAATGACCTTTGACCCGTACTCTCCAAAAATAAAATAAAATAGTTCCTGGATAAATCTTACCAAATTTCAAGCAATTTGGTTGTATAATTTTTGAGTTATGCGAATAAAAAGATTACAAGTAAATAACTAATTGCAAACCATAACATAACTTTCCGCAATTTGCGAAGGTACAAATAATTATCATTGTGTACACTGTATATACTGGATTATTCGACTATGATTTACGTATGTTACCATATTATTACAAAAAAGTTAAACACTAGGAACGAAAAAAAAATTATCTTCCCTATCTCAACTATGAATAAATTGTCTTTGCTTTCAATTTCAATATACCTATAATCAGAACTGGAATAAGAAACTTCCTGTTCACCATTCAGGAGTGAATGTGGCTCAGAAACTATAAAAATACAAGCAACGGAACGAAGAGATGATTGATCGATTTGTTGGCAATAAGATTTACGGACCTGCAGAGCTACATTCCATGCATCTCAATAAGGAATATAAACCTTGAACTTCGAATTTCATTTCCCAATTCTCATCCGAAGCTCTCGTCTTCTCTGAAATTTGATTTTCTCTAATATGAAATGTATTAGAGGTTTTATCTTCTGATCTTTTTCAAATATCTTGCTTTGAAAGAAGTATAGTAACATTAAATAGAATTTCCATATATATCATACAAATTGAAAAGTGAATTTACATGAACTGATACAATTATTTAATTTAAAATTCTCTTCTTATGTAACATATCCATGTTAAATGGTTGAGGTATAAAAATTAACATATCGAATACTTAATTTAACTAGATGGTGTGATTTATATTTTCTAAATAGATTCAGAATATAATATATTATTTATATACTGCATTCCACTGTATTAAATATTTACAAATCACTTAATAAGAAAATTAGAAAATATTTTGAGATATTCTAATTAATTTAATTTAATAAAACTTTTTTCACTCGTCATATAATTTGGAGAAAAAATATTCACTTCAAGGAGCGTGATGAACAAGCATTCAAGAGCCATAAAATCTTAGGGCTCAAACACACTATAAGCGGAGCGGCACTCCAAATAAAAATTGATATTAATGGCGCTCCGCTCCGCTTGTAGTGTGTACGTACACACTACAAGCGGAGCGGAGCCGTGCGAAGTGGAGCGCCATTAATATCATTGTATTATATTTGGAGCTCCGCTCGTGCCGCTCCGTGCCGCTTGTAGTGTGTTTGAGCCCTCAGAGTGTATATCTTCGCTGCCGCTTATAAGTGACCTTGACCTTTAACCTGTTCGGATCTTTTCTGTTTGCTGGGCAAATTTGAAAATAATGGAAATAAAAAAGAATATAGTGGTACCATAATTACTAACTTTTAAAATTAAATTATTTAGATAGAAAAAATACAGATTTGTTACATTAAATTTCTGTTTCTTAAGCGCAAATGAAAAAAATAACAATATATTATAGAAGTGTACTTCTATCGTAACCATTTAATAATTGTATAACTAATATCCAATAATGATAACCATATAATAACTACCTAATAGTAATTAATTGGTTATTATATAGTTGTTAATTGCTTACAAATATATAATTCCTAATCTTGCTCATCAAGGAAAGGTGTTCTCATAAAGTAGATGTAATTAAATAACTAGATTATGTGCACTCTCGGTAGAGTGCATACCTTCGCCTCCGCTTTGACCTGTTCTCTTCAAAAATTTAATGAACTGTTAACTGGATAATAACCAATCGTTCCACCAAGTTTCATGCAATATGGTACAATACTTTTTGAGTTATTGAGTTATAAATGACCTTGACCTTTGAACAGATAGCTCCCAAAATATAACCAAATGGAAAATTGTTCCACCAATCGTTCCACTAAGTGTCAGACAATTGGGTGCAATAATTTTTGAGTTATGCGAATAACAAGATGATAAATAAATAAATAAAATATAAACTTCTGCAATCTGCGAATGTATTTCAATAGGTTAGCGAGAAGGACGAATTCCTTTCCTCAATTTCAATATTATATTAAAACTCAAGAATGTTTTTAGCCGATGAGTTCATGAATAATAGAATATTATTTGTATCTTTCTGCAGAGAAGAACAGTTACTTATGTAATAATTTTTCAGAATTTGTAACCTATATATACTTTATTTTAGAATATCAAATCCGATAAAATATTTATTTCAATGAAATATGCCGTCGTGTACAGTTTAATGGAGATTTATCGACATTATTATACGTGTGACTTAAACTGTCGGTATTACGACTATTGATGTCATATATATCAAATAAGTCACAGTAAATCATAATTAATTTTTTTATTGGTGTAGTCACGAATTATCTGCACATAAAACCTAATTTATATCTTATGAAATTTAGAAATTCGTTTATATTTATTTTATTCTTTGCTTTTGCACATATGATTGAAATGTAATAATATCAACGTTACTACTTGTTCATTACCTTCTAAGAAATTTGATTCACGTATTTAGTATTTCATAGAAAAAAATCATTAAAGTTTCGGTAAATTCCTAGTTCGCGTCCTTAGATGATATAGAGGCGTGAACTAGGAATTTCCCAAAATTTTGACTATTTTACAATTCTTATAACCAGGTCATATTCAAATATTGATTGTAAACCTAATAATTAGATTAGGTTTAATAATTGTAAGCCTATTACGTGTTAAATTTACTGCTATATACATGAATAAATTAGCAGCTAAGGATATACTTCAGATGGAATAAAAAGAATATAAAATATCCAAATTTAATTGTTGCAAAAAAAATAGCATAAAAATTTATTTCCCAATAAAGCATCATAATGAAGTCAATTGTACACTTGTAATCTTTCACCTCACATTTATCCAACCATAATATATAAAAAAATAACGATTAATTAAAACACAAACTGTTTTGTTCATCTTAATCAAATATGCATAAATGTATGAAAATACTATAATAATCATTTAGCATCAAATATTAAATAATATCTACAATACGACATAAATAGTAGCTACAAAGATAATATTCTCAATATCGATAATATCTGCATACCACAATATATTTTTATGAGGATTATGCATAAAGATCAAGTATAGAGGACACTGCATTATATTAATTCAACTCCGCGTCGATATTCCAATATCTCCCACACGTCTCATCGTAATAATAAAGCACATGCAGTCTACATTGTGTAAGTTGCAAACCTCTAAGTGAATTAACTCAAGATCTTGGTGAATATTGCATTTACAGTCATTCTAAATGAAGTCAATTAGCGCTGCTCAAATAATGTTAAACTTAGTATATACACTGAGAAGCCATTATATATTTATTTGCCTGTAAAGGAGGTTATTTTCATGTTATTGTCATAAAATATTGAGTTGGTTTACCTCTCAATTTTCGTTTTTCTCATCAAATCCTTCTTTCCTTGTTAGGACAATTCATTTTTTTTTTCATGATGAAAATAAGCTGCAATTTAAATAGGATAAATAGATGAATTGCAGTAATAAACAAACTAATAAATGTAGATAATATGTCATGTTTTGAGAATTACTTTTAGAAAATGAAATGGGATATATTCAGAAGCTGAATGGCATACCTTTATGTACAGTCTCTATGGCATACCTTTATGTACAGTCTCTATGGCATACCTTTATGTACAGTCTCTATGGCATACCTTTATGTACAGTCTCTATGGCATACCTTTATGTACAGTCTCTATGGCATACCTTTATGTACAGTCTCTATGACATACCTTTATGTACAGTCTCTATGGCATACCTTTATGTACAGTCTCTATGGCATACCTTTATGTACAGTCTCTATGGCATACC